>JAAEAF010000416.1:0-15379 GCA_011037195.1 Triatoma infestans
CTTCCAGAATGTGATTACAATGTAAATCACCAAGGTTTATGTCAATTTTTTTACAAACTTACCTACAATTTTTTACTAAACTAACTCAATTTGCCATTCCAAGTTTAAAAAATAAATCGTTTCAAGAAAAATAATTAATAAAGTAACACTTCCGGTTAACCGATTTTCTACAAATTTGAAATCCTAGAATATTTTTAATATTATATGCCTTTGTAGATGATTAAACAACATTTGATAAAAAAATATTTGGTAATTGAGTTAGGACTAATTACATGTAATGTTATAACACGAATTTTAAAGAAAATGGTTAAGTCGCTTTCCAGAAAACTGCAAAAAAATTTAAAAAACAATAAAAACTAATAAAATCGCAGTTCTTATTAATGGATTTTCATGCCTTCGTTTCGTTTCCCCTCGTGAGATGTAAACGGAATATCAAGTTTAGTCTATCTGTTTTTTTTTTTATATTTTGTTTATTTGCTCGTAATTAATACACAAATACATAGAGGAATACCCTTAATTAAAAATAAACAAAAAAAAAATAAAAACTTTGTAGCAACAGGCCAAGAAGATGGACCAAGGCATGTCAGATGATGAACATTATTGGGGGACGTGTGTGTGTGTGTGTGTGTGTGTGTGTGTGTATAAGCACACGCTGCGGTTCCCATCGCAGTTTAGTTTGGCCTTCTCTACAAAAGTTGCACTACCCACTGTAGTTCCTTATTTGTTTTCACGATGCTAGGTTAACGCCCATAATTACCCATCCCGGATAAATCTTAGGAAGCTCAAATTTTATAATTTGTTCAGTACCACCAACCGTGTCTGACATTAAAGTTGCAGCCGGAAAAGCATTCTTTACTGAATGTTTTCTTTTTTTTTAATTTTCCGCGATTTTTCATGTATTTTCTTTAAGCTTTGTACATTTCAAGAGAGATAATTGCTCTTATCCCTTATTTGAACCATTTTGTTTCAGGATAATTGATATTTTGGGGCTTCAACGCTAAGCTTCCATATAATGTAGATGACGTTCTAAAAAGTGGTTTTGGTTCCGCCAATTATATAAGAAAGTAAAGATACTTTATAAGCATTGAAAAGTACCAAAATTTAAGGAAAAATCTGGTGTGAAGCGCTCACATAACTTTCTCTAACTCCTGTTTTCAAAATTATAATAGACAAATGTTATAGTTTGTGTACCAAATATAATGAAATTCGTCGAAAACTGACAAAACTGTTTAGTAAATGCGCACTTCCGCTTACTAATTTTCTTAGAACTTGGGATTTTGGCCAACTATTTATTTCTAACTAATTTTGTTTGGATGATAGAATTATATAATCAACTTATGATACCACTTTAGAGGAAGCTGTAACCCCACCCCTCCCATAACAATTCCCTTAAATTAATTTTCCCAGAGAAATGTTTTAAACAAAAGATGTAGATCTTTGCATATTTAGTTTATATACGAAGTTTCAAAAAAATCGTTGGAGCCATTTTTGAGAAAATTGCGAAAAAGTAAATAAATCATTTAGTAAAGTGATTAAACAAACGCATTTCCGGTTGGTTATCCGATTTTTTTTCAAAACTCGGAATTTCAACACATCTTGGGTAATTCGATTAACATTATTTATATGACAGATTTGTAACTAATAAACTGAAATAGCAGTTAAGATGAAAATCTAACCCGCACCCCTCCCCCAGAAGTGCCCTTAAATGAATTTTCCTGGAGAAATGTTTTAAATAAAAGTTGTAGCTCTTTGTACGTTAGTTGATACACAAAGTTTAAAGAAAATCGTCGGAGCCATTTTTGAGAAAATCGCAAAAACGTAAAAAAAAAGCAACTAGTAAAGTGGTACTTCCGGGTGAGTAATTTTAAGAGATAACGTACCGTCATATCCCGTGGTGATATCTAAACGTAATAATCAAGTTTCAACTTTCTACGATTTTTCGTTTTTGAGCTATGCTGTTCACATACACACACAGACCACTTTTGCTAAAAACCACTTTTTTTGGACTCAGGGGACCTCAAAACTTATTTCCTGGTGAAAACTCGATATCGAAAATTTGACACGATTACAATACTTCCTCTTACTAGAATTAAGAAAAATTAAAAATGGTTAATTGGAAGCCGCGACATTACAGAATTGGTTTTTGACGACTTTATTGGGAATTTTTTTCAAAAATGGCTCATTTAAATTGTCATTCAATTAGGAATGCTAACTTCACAAATATAAACCTATCACCTTTTATTTTTGAAATATTTTTTGCCAGATAAATTGATTTCAGAGGAGTATTGGGGAATCACTGACGTTTCTGTGCTATCCAATATGTTCTTTCACCATCAATTTTATTTGCGCTAAGGTTTCTAAACTTTCCAGTCAAAATTCCAAGTTTGAAGAAAATTTGTCAGTTTCATAATTTCTATCAAATTGTAGTAAGAGAATATCGTTTAAGTATTTGGAATACATTTTTGAAATACTAATATTGCCTATAATTAAATTTACAATAAATTCCGCACAAAAATACCCACAGAGGCTTATTTATTTCATAATAAGTAACAAAGACAGCTTAAGTCTATTTTGTTGGTTTTTTTTTTTTTAAACTATGTATCTTTTGTTGCTTTAATAATTATTATAAACGTGCAAAAATGAAAAAAAAAGAAGGCCAATCTATTGCAAATTTTCATTACTAGTCCTTTCATTTACACAAAATCGTTTCTAAAATTTTTACAATGTGACAATACAATTTATACGTTTCCACTTTGTCATAACTTAGTTAACATTCGCTGAATTATGTACTCGTATGGTAAATCTGATATCCTGAATATATTAATATAAATGTGAATAATTAAAACGAAATATGTAGAATTGTAAAAAAAAAATAAGAATTACTTTTATTTAGTAAACTACTTTATTTCCAGTAAGTTACAAAACTATTTTCTTTAAAGTACAATTACGTCTTTTCTTTTTTTTTATTAATTGTCTCTGGGGCAGGATTTTATTAAAACCCCTCTGGGCCCATATTCCTACCCCTAAATTCGGAACCTTCTCAGTGCAATGCCGCCTCCGGGCAGACAACACTGCCCTTCTCTGGATATGAGCTATAGAGGCTTATAGGGGAAGCAAATCTAAGGGCAGCACTGCTAGACTCGATCCGGCGACCTCCGCATTGCTAGACCAGTGCGCTACCATTGGAGCTAATCTCGCTCTCTCCAATTATACATTTTTACTAAAAAATTACTTCACGTTTGGTAATTGTCTCAGTTAAGACTGGCTATATGAACCCTGGGTCCGTCTGGTTGTGTGATTCCTGAGAACTATCTCCGATGCTACACGGATGGTTCCAGGATGGATGGTAGGTCTGGGGCTGCCGTCTATTTTGAGACGGGAGATCATTTGGTAGTGCCTCTTGGTGAGTGGGCCACCGTTTTCCAGGCTGAGGTTTATACAATTCTTTGCTGTATTTTGGATGAGAGGGTGCGTAACACTAATTTAAAAGGTGTTTGTATCTGCTCGGACAGCCAAGCTGCGTTGAAGGCGCTTAATTCATGTGTCTTCACTTCCAGATTGGTGTTGGAATGTCCTAAAAGACTGGAAGATCTTTCTTCATTAAAGGGTGTGCTTCTGGTCTGGGTTCCAGGTCATATGGGAATCTTTGGGAATGAGGAGGTGGATAGGTTTGCCAAATTAGGTGCCTCTCTCCCTTTCATTGGTCCAGAGCCTGCTGTTGGTGTGTCTTCTGGCACATGTTTGTCGGGCTTTCAGACGTGGATGACCTCACAGCACTCATCCCTATGGATGAGTGCAGTGGGTTGTCGCCAGTCTAAAAGCTCATTGGGGGCCCGGACGGAGCTTTGAGTAGCGGGGTCCGATGTCTTTCACGGACCTCCCTCAGATATCTGGTTACATTCCTCACTGGGCATTGTGGTTTAAGGAGACATCTCTATATAATGGGACTTGTGCCTGACCCCTTTTGTAGAGTTTGTGAAACTGAGGAGGAAACACCCATGCATTTGATGACGAATTGTTTGGGTTGTGAGGAGATTAGGTTTAGGACCTTCGGCCGGAATAGGATGTCGGTAGAGGATCTTAAGCTGTGTCCTTTTAAGGTTTTGGTCCGAGTTGTTCGTATCTGCAGGTGAACATTTAGATTGGTTAAAACCTGGGCCTAGGAGTTTTTAGATGGTTAAAACCTAGGCCTGGATTTTTATTCTAGTCCCAGTGGTTGTTATTCTTTAGGGGTAGCTATATGGGCCCTGGGGGGCTTTGGATAGCGTAGGGTTTGCCCTCCTCTTCTGCGAATAATAATAATAAGACTGGCTATATATGAAATAATTTTCAATTATTGAATATGTTGATGGGTCCGCAATGCTGGATAACATCTGGTATTTTATCCGTCTTAGCATGCATATTTATATTGTTTTCCTGACCGGTTTCGGATTTTCATCCATCGTCAGAACAAATTCACCAAGTTCGTGTAAAGAGAGTTCACTTCAACGTAATGTTTCTGTTACACTCACACTTGTTGGTTGTATATATGAGGGGAGGTTATAAGGTTATGTTACTATGTGTATGTGTTTAATGACAAAATGGAATTATTATAAAAAATTATACTTAGACATTAGAAAAAGCGTATAATAAATAGCAGATTTGAAGAACGCTTTATAACTAAATTTTAATAGTGTTGTTAAGTATGCTCAGTGTTTTATCAAATCATTTTTATTAGGGTGGAAGACGATAAGTTATTTCAGGAGTAAACTGTACTAATAAGAATAGATAAAGTTTGAAGATAGGCAATGCAAAGTTTATGGACAGTCAAAAGTTTGTACAGGTAATAAATAGATGTGAAATACAAGCAGGATTAATATAAGAAAATATGTCAGTAAATTGATATGTAAGAAAGGTTGGCAGCAAACTACAAAGTGGAGATGATATTAAAATAAATAATAGAAGAAATCAAATGTATTCATTTTTATTTATCATGCTTATTTTTAAATGATATTAATTTAAGTTTAAATTACATTAAGAATACGTTGAAAGAAATGTGGTGGCATTTGTTAAGGTATTTTTAATAGGGCACGGTAGGAATTTTCAATTAGTTTGCAAATATTAAATCATGAAATTAAGTAAAAAAAAAAAAAAACTACTTTAATTTTTCTTTTAGTTAAAATATTTTATTCTAATATGATAATTTTTATCACTATAATTTAAGAAATATATACAAAAAAGCCTATGAAGATATCTATGGAGGCCCTATATAACTGCTTGGCCTACTAAACACAAGAGTTGGCTTGAAACACCTGCCAAAACTCATATCTCACAACAACCAGTGTTTATTGAAATAACATGTCTATGTTTATATTTAAAATAAAACTTTAAAAGAGAAAAAAAAATCTTTATATATATATATAACACACTCAAAGAGGGGAGTGTGTGTGTGAGTGTGAAGAAAGTGAGTGAGAGAGCGGCACATTTACCCGAAAATTAATTTAATTTGTAATTCATTTTAACAAACCTAATGTTTATTAATATTGTCAATCTAATTAAATTAAAATATAATAGAATAAAAATTAATTTATACCGACATTACCCCTTTATTTATTATAATATAAGAACCTATACAAATATATTTTAAATTATTGGATCATTGACTGACAATATTTGTCAATCTTATATTTAGCCTGGTCAGCATCTGTGGCACTACTGGTACTTAAAGAAAACTAAAATAAAAAAATTTGATGTACCAACTTTGAGTAAAAGATAATCATCAATTAACGAGTTTGGCAAAGTGGCAAACACTAGAAGTATACGTGTATCAGATTGATTCTCGATTAGTCTAGAATTGTTTAGCTCAGGAAGTCGACAATTCTGACTCTAAACCGTATTAGCAGACTACCAAAGAAACGATGTGCGCACTTGAAAGTGGTACTGTTTCATCGGCCATTTCGTGGCAACTTTAGTTTTTTGAGTATACGGATGGTTCCGCTGGTATACGGATGATGAACACTTCTTTTGGACTAAATCGCCAGGCAAATGGAAGCAAAAGCAATTTATGAAAGCATGTTCTCCTGAAAGAACCGTGGAAACTTTAGAATAATTTACCTGCTCTGGGATCATTGCCGACTCAATAGATTTATGATTTTTCTGACTTGGTGACTATGGCTAATCGAGGTATTATCATTAATAGGAGAAGTTACCACCATTAAACTGGTGCATATTTTGTCTGTTGTGTGGGTCTGGCTACAATAGTGAAAAATATGGAATCAGGAGTTTTCTTGGAAGGGCAAAAGATATTACTAGATGCTTCCTATTGCAATGGGGGGGAGGGCTAAACATGCCATGCCTATGCTGCTATTAATGAAACCAAACAAAATACAAGGCTAGGGCAAGAGGACCTTAGGGTATCCCAACCTAACTACACGTACAACACCCACCTTCACATCTGCAACAGTCATACAATATTCATAGGGCCTGCAGAGAATCGTTTGTGAATTTAATAATGGAAGGAAACACGATGATTTGAAAGAGCTAGACGTATTAAACAACGTAAATTTTTTTACGAAAATAGCGGTGCAATCTGAAGACAGAAAATTAGCACGAAGAGGTGTCAGATTGTAATTAGAAATCATGCCCGAAGCTAGGGATAGTTAATTGGAATATCACTACATTATTTAAACAAATGGAGAAAGATTCTAGAGGACCCGTAATGATTTCTCTGATCATAGTTAACCATGGAAAGGTTCTGAGAATTTAGAAAGATTCAAGAATTTATGAAATCCTAACATGTTCTCATACATAACTGTCGCAGTGAGTATTGAAATAAACAATTTAATTTTTTATATTTTTTGAGGGGCGCATCAACTTCTAAGGTTATTAGTACCTCTAAACTTTTCCACTAGAGCTGGAATGGCGCAAGCCTTACATATTCCCGGCATCCAGTTCAACATCTTTAGCCCAAAAGCGGACGGAGCTTGGGAAGATTTGTTCTGTCTCCACTCTTCACCATCATGCTCGCCAAGAAAAGGAGTGAGTTTAGAAAGAATGCGCCATCTGTAGAGACTACCAGTAAAGAAAGTGGGTCCATAAAGTGCGCTACCGCTGTACAAATTCTACCCAATCTAATTATTCCGCCCTACGTCATCATTATTATTATTATTTATAAAAATGTAATCACCCATTCATTTCAAATCAATTCTTAATGAATATTTTTGTTATAAAATTATCTTTATTAATAATAAATAAGTTCAGTTCTTGGTGACTTGTCGATACAAAATGTCGATTTGTTGCCATAGTTAACCATGGTTAACAATTGGTTCTTTAAATAATTTTCTCGATAACAACTATAATAACGTATTCCTTTAAACTTGGATTGCTAATTATACAGATATATACATATCACTTTTATTTGTTACATTTTCCGAAAATGGGTTTTTACATAGTTCTACGTATTTTGTGACGTTTTGTTTAAATTTCAAATGTTATGTGGGCTCGCTTCAGTTTGATTGGCGCTCTCTTCTGGTCAATAATGTTATCATTTTTACTATCTGCTGAATAGGTACTTATTTCTTCTATATTAGGATAGATGGGTAAAATTTGAAGGTTAAAGAAAATGTATTAATATTTTATATATTAATTGTTATAATTAATTAAACGAGAAAGTAGTATGAGCATTCAACACCAGGTTTTTTTAATTAAGAATTATGAAATAAAAAAAGTAAATTAACAAATTGTTTTTAAATTTAATTGGGCAACTACAATACATGACAACGAATAACTATTTGGTATGTTTATATTGTAGGTGAGTCCATGAAATTAACTAAAATACTGTGAAATATCCATGACATTAGATTCGCTCTGCATTGAGTGTGGTCCTTAAATATACTGTCAGTACTTCTTAAAACATCTATTTATATTAGGTTCCAATCTTTTCCAATTATTTCTTCTTTCAGTTGTCAAAAGAGAAAAATAAATATTTCAAACATGTTCTAGGAATAATCTATATTAGAATTGATTAAATTAATAAAAGAATGATTTTCACAACAAAGATTTGATTAATGATGAACATTTTATATTAACTTAATATAATATTGTTTTGTACTAATTAGTGTACACAATTTTGCAAAACTTACTTTATAAATTTTTTGTAACATTAACTACTATATAAATCAATTGTAACATTTTTATTATCATTTACTACAATAATATTTAAAGATAAGTCATTCTTATAATTATTATATATAAGTAAACAAACCTTTAAGAAAAGTCACAGTAAATGATAAAAAAAATAATCAAAAATCATTGCATACAGAAATAAAACAAAAAAATCAGACCTCTGATTGCTATAAAATTAAATATCTATAATTTTTGATAATTTGACATATAATGTTAATGGAGAAGATTGTTGCTGCTCTTCTACAATTAACTTTTTTCAATTGTGGGTTCTAAATTAGTCAACCTAAGTCGGAGCGATGAAACAAACGAAAGCCAATTTCTAAATTTATTTCTTATTACCGCCATAGGTAAAGCTAGGAGAGATGACGCACATTTCAAAGTTATGCCCTGTATCAAAACATAAGAGATATATTAAAGAGGTAATTCTTATAAAACATATGTCAACTATTATTATCTGCAAAAAAATGTTATTTTTCAAAATAAAGACATTCTCATTTATTCCAGAAACAAAATACAAATACACTACATTTGGCCGTCTCTCCTACTATGGTAGGATAGATGACGCACCATAGGTAGGAGACCTCTCCTCTGTTAAGGAAATATGGTTGATCGACATGAAACTTGGTAAACACTTTGTCTACGAGCCCAACTTTAACTACAGCTGGAAATCTTTCATTTCAATTGCAATTAATGTAGTATACAAAAAAATTTACTAAGCGTTTATGAAAACACACGCTGATGCGTATAAATGTTCCTAGAACACAGAAGAACACACCAAATAACTAAAGAATTTTGCAATATGTTCGCTTCTGATCTCTCTATTCCTCGACTAACTTCCATGACGCCACGTGGTGGCAAACAAGAGAAGTAAAGACTGCGTCTCCTCTCCCACCGCGTCATCTCTCCTAGCTTTACCCTATATGAAAATCCCGCTTCACATATATATGTTGTTGCGAAGGGAACTAACATTTGCATTGCTTATCTCGTATAGAGATGGATTGGAGCACTCCGCCCAGTTAAAAAAAAAAAATGCGCGACGTAACAAGTGACAAATGTGAGCACAATCCGGTGTTACCAACCTTCAAAGACAAAATTATGGATTATAGAACCCGAAAATACGGCATTAACGTAAAAAATATCGTACAATATTTTATTATTATTATTTTTTGAACATCAATTTTTTTTTTTAACGCGAACAGGTAAAAATCTCCGAGGACCGGTGAAATTTTTCCGCTAGACAGCGGTTGAGAATCATTGATATAGACAATTCGCTAAAAACTTTTTTTTTTCTAATTCAGGGGATCCCAGAACATGTATTTCCGGTGAAAACTCAATTTCGAAAAATCTGACGCGATCGCAATACTTCCTGTTACAAAGAGTAAGAGAAAGTAAAAATTAAAAAGAGATTACTTAGATAAATAATATGATTCTAAGGATTTGGAAGAGTAATAAAAATGAACTTTTCAAATATTGCGTTGAGTGTATGAACATTGTGTAGAATAGTGTGAATGTATATAGTGCTAATATACAGAGGGGTAGAAAGTTACGGTATTGTTCGTATAACAAGGGTAGAGAGGAAAAGGTGGCAGATGTTCTATAATAGTTGTATGATTGGCTGTTTTGTGATCGGCTACCTACACACTTGAACCAATGGCAAGCTTTGGCTAGGTTACCATGACAGCATGTCTTGTCCCATCATTTTACCGCCTCCTGTTAGCGCCGCCACTTGGACGCCTTGATCAATAAGAAGTCTACCGACTACTGGAAGCTTTCACAACACCTTGTATTATAAAGCTCTCTTAATTTCAGAACCCTATAGTATCTTTTATTTCATCATATCAAATGAGTAAATATAATTTTTTTTTTTTGTTTTATTTATTGGATTTTAAAAACGTGAAAACCATCGATAAATAATACTAAGTTTAGGAAAACATCCGGTAGCAAGGCAGTCTGTTCAATAGTTATAGTTTCACTGACTTTTCCGTTTTAATTTTTGCTTGATCTTCTTAATTAATTTCTAAAAAAAGTCTATTCCATTATTTCTATCCATTATTTTCTAATTCTGTGCTTCAGAGTGTTGCGTTTATTAGTAGAAGTGAAAATTGGTTTTATTTATTAGAACTTTAATAATTAGGGATTTTTTTAATAATTCATCGTCGAATGGGACTTTAAGCAAATTACGCAACGAGTTTAGAACTGTTGAATACCAATATATACAATAGGATATTGGTTACAAAATTTGTGCTAACATGGGAATATGTGACCCTGTTCTATTCGCGCATCACAATTTGACATATCGATAATATTGTTTTGAAGAACTGTTTCTTTGGTCACCACAATCTTGTTTGCTAATTTCTTGTGTAATTTGAGTGAGTGGCAGTCACACTATTGTTTACTCTACTATAACTATTTTTTGAATTCATGCGCCTCCTTGTTTTCTTGTAAATTCCACAATAAATTTATTGGTTCAACGTATCGATCATGTTGTCTTAATAAATTTATAAGTTGGATGTCGAGAAGCGATCAAAGAAACAACGTACGTATATCCCAACGTTTTGACAAATTTAACGTCTTCTTAGGAGTAAGTAAGTTAACTAGATGAGCTGTATCATCACAAATGAAATACAAGTTTTGAGATTCTCTGATTACGAAAATAATGAGATTTAATTAAATTTTTGTTTCCCCCAGTCATTCGCGATTTTCTGTGTAAATTACTCTAATAATTTTCTTTAAAATTTTTAAATGTCTGTCACTTTGTATTTGAAATACTTTTCCGAAAAAAAAATTTGTTTTTTGGGGGTTTCTGGGGGAATAATAATGTTAAGTTTTCCTCTAAAGTAACATTTCGGTAAAATGTTTGATTCTACCACCTACATAATATTAAAATGTATTAAAAGAATCGCTATAATTCCAAATTTGAAGAAAATGGGTTAACCTGAAGTTTACCTTTACAGAATAGATTTATTTTTTGGGTATTTTGAAATTTCTCGAAAACGGCAATAAACTTGGCATAGATACATTTCTAAATTCCATAGATAAATTTATCACATTTCGAATACATTTCTCGGAAAAATTGACTTTAGGAGATTCTAGGAAATTAGTGATATAACATTTCAAATATTATTTGGTTTTGTTCATTGATATTGATGGTGTCTTCTGGATTTTAATTTAAATATACTTAAGTAGATATCTGCCATGGCTTCTAACCAACATGTACCCACAAACCGCCTCGGTATTTTGTTAGGGCGATTGAATAAATACTGTATTTGCAGTTTAATGAGAATTTATGAGTTTTAATTGCAGAAAAAGAAAGATGTGTGAGTGTTGCACACGAGGAAAAATCAAGAGGAAAGATTTGTAAACCACGTGGAAGTCCCGTTGAAAGTTAATGCAAAAGTAAACTAAATTGTAAAACTACTTCGCAATCACCACCTTCAAGGCGGCTACCTTCTTGGTCTGCCACCGCCTTGGTCTTGTTGACATCCCTCTGTAATGGAAGAAAGAAATGGAAAAATAATATTTTTGGAAAATAGTTTAGTAAAATAACTTTGTGAAAATTAGCTAGTTGAAATAGTGTATTTTAGTGATGGGGATAGAGCCAGGTACTACAATCTAGGTCAATGCAAACCAAGAGACAAAGGGCAAGAAACATTTAGGGTAAAACAATAAAGCTTCCTCCAGACATACCAGCATTATTTGAAAGGATTTGAACTATGAAGAGAAGACATTGCTTTAACGGAGTCTGAACAGACATTCAAGCCAGAACACTTGCTTCAGGAATCGCTCTCTTAAACTCAGTGCCAGTGATAGTGATTTGCCTTTATTCTAGATAAACATCTGATTTATTAAGATATAGTTGTGATATTGTAAAGTACTTAAATTTGCTTAGAGAATAATATATTTATTTTAAAAAACAGTGGTGCTCTCTTGATTATTACTAATACTCTCTCTTAAACATATATACTTACAAGCTCCTTTACTAAACCGCTCGCTACACCAACTACTACTACAAACATACATCACCACACATTTCACCTCTATGCCGCTGTGTGTGGAAGGCGAAGGGACGGCCGAACATCTCCTAAGCTGTAGTGGCCTAGAAGCTGAGACAATAGTTTGCAAGGGCGGGCCAGACTCTACTGGATTGCACGGCGCCACATGGCCTAGCGGCCACGGTCGGGCGTTCGATGAAGAAGAAGAAGGATTGTTGGACTTCTTTAGAAACAGATCGAAACCTGAAGAATAGCTCTGAAGACTGAAATAGAACTAATAAATATCCTTGAGTAACCCCGGTAAACAAACTCGAAGTGCATCATTTACTCAGAAGAATTTCATTTAGAAGATTAGTCACAGTAAGCATTTAGAGTTATCGTAGATCGAAGAGATGCAGTTGATGATCTCTAGTTGATTTGGAATCTTGAAAAACTATAATTTCTTCTACTTTTAAATTTAATTCTATTATTATTATTTATTTATTTTGTATTAGGTACAAAACCTGTTACAATGAGTTCAGTACAAACCATACAAATGAAATATAAACTGTACATATTAAGGTAGTAAACAAAAGTTCTTTAAATGTAAATTTACAAAAACACAATAAATCAAAAAAATAAACAGAAAAAAGTTGCCTTCCAAACAATAATAATGAGATTAAAATATATATTTTACATATACATTTATTGCAGATAGCCACACACCGCACTGGTACAAATGTAAATACCTAATATAGTGTTTTATGTATTAAGGAGTATATTATACTATACAAATAAACTGCTTACTATTTCCACTGTTTTACCTACTATACAAATATATATAAAGGAACTACTAAATATCAATTAATTTCGCGCAATATACCGAAATTTAGAATTACACGTTTTCCAAAAGAGAGGATCTCAGTTTAAATATATTTTTCAAATAGTTATAGATTTTGAACATATTTTGGTTGCTGAAATTATTGATTAATGACAAAAGCTCTACATTAGGGTTATTTGTTCTTACAATGTGAAGTGGCTGTCTGAATGCTTCATATGCGGGACAATCTATAAATATATGGATTAAAGTCTCTGGTTCATTACGACTGCATATAGAGCAAGTATTTTTAGGTTTTATTATATGTATTCCGCTGTTTATTTTAAATTTATAAATATAAGGCCCTGACAATCTTGTTTCAGAGAAAACCCTTATAACCCGGAAAGGAATAGTCTTATTTAAATATTGTTGGACAGTGTTATTTATTAGGTTTGAGCTTTCCCAGAATATGTTATATGGATTTCTAAATACTTTATTTAAATCAGTTGCAATCAGGTGTTGCTTATATCTCTCTAGAATTATTTTAACATTGATCTTAAGGGATAAACATTGCAAACCCCCTAGATCTTCCAAATTTACTTCCTTTAAACACTCAACCACTTGTAAATACCAGTTATATCTTACAGCATTCGGGTAAGCTATACTTAAGACGATCAACCTTTGCAAACAAATTTTAACATAGTTACTGTCACTTAAACAGTACATTTTGTGTAGCCAGCCTAACGTTTGTTTTAGAATTTGGAACTTTAAATGAATTTGTTCAGTTTCCAGGCGTATTAAATGATTAGGAGTACCTCTGGGCAGACATAATAGGCGTTTAAAAAAATTTACTTGGATTTTTTCTACTTGATCCAAATGTCTTAAACTCCAAACAGGGGCACAGTAGAGTAAACAGTTTTTCACTAAGCCTTGATACAAGTAAATTTTCGATTGCCAACTTTTGGAGTTGCCTTGAGAGAGGATTCCAATCACACTTCCTACTGCTACATTTGCTTTTGCTATTGCTTTCCTACTCGCTTCATTGAATAGTCCTGATCTACTGAAAGTTAAACCCAAATATTCAAATTCCTTGACAATTTCTATAATTTCACTACCATAGTAAAATTTTCTTTGTTTTTT
Source organism: Triatoma infestans (assembly GCA_011037195.1). Taxonomy (NCBI): domain Eukaryota; kingdom Metazoa; phylum Arthropoda; class Insecta; order Hemiptera; family Reduviidae; genus Triatoma; species Triatoma infestans. Next base: position 14,092 of record JAAEAF010000416.1, read on the forward strand.
GGACTCACGGCCATGACCTAGTTTTAAAATTTTTGTTTTTTTAACATTTACTGTAAGTCTGTTATTTTTACAATATAATTGCAATAAATCTAATTTTTGTTTAATATCCGTGTAACAGTCTCCTAATATTAGCAGATCATCGGCGAAGCTAAGAATACCTATCTCATCAGATCCATGAATTCCAATGCCAAATGCACCATTATTTTTGAAAAAGTTATCTATATCGCATATGAATAGGTTGAATAATAATGAACTTATATTTTCACCTTGAATAATTCCTTTAGAGATATTAAATGCTGAAGTCATAGTAGAACCTGATTTAATTTTCACTGTAGCCAAAGAGTACAATTTACGAATTAGTCTAAACAGTTTACCACTCAAGCCAAAGCTCATTAATTTAGACCACAACAGTGAATGATCGAGGCTATCAAACGCTTGTTTAAAGTCTACAAACAGCACATATAATTGTCTCTTACGTAAGCCGTAATGTATCTGTATAATAGAATTCAAGATAAATATGTTGTGCAAACAACCTCTATTTTTTCTGAAACCGTTTTGACTGTCAGGAAGCAAATTTAGATTACCACACCAATCCTCTAGACGAGAAAGCAATATTCGCGTAAACAACTTGGCAATACAATTTACCAGCCCTATACCTCTGTAATTTTCTGGGTCCGATTTATCCCCTTTTTTAAATAACATGATCATAATTATTTCAGACCAACACTTTGGAATATTTTCACTTTCTAATATTTTATTAAAAAAGGATTCTAGGTATAACAACCAGTTGGAGGGTAGGTTTTTATAGAAATCGTTGTTGATCATATCCGAACCGGGAGTTTTCCCACTCTTGCATTTTCTTATGGCGAACAGTATTTCTTTATCACTAATATATTTGTCAAGAGAGGGGTCGCACGTATCAAATAAAGAACTTTTAACTAATGAGACATTGCCATATCGTTCACATAAAAACCGCTCCCAAACATCAATATTTATTGGATTAATATTAAACGCATTACTTCTTTTTAATTTATTAACAGTCTGCCAGAATACCTTAATATTTGCACACTCAGATAGCTGTTTGGATACTAAATTGCTGTATTCTAATTTCTTACATTTCAGAAAATTCTTGTAATTATTTTTATTAGTTATATACAAACGCACCAGTTTAGGATCCATATTTTTCATTTTCATTTTTGTGTAGGACTTTTTAACTAAGATTTTTTTAGCATAACAGTCCGAATCAAACCATGGTTTACGAAATCTATATTCAGTATTATCAGTTTCA
>JAAEAF010000417.1:0-12702 GCA_011037195.1 Triatoma infestans
GGGCCAACGTTAAAAGTTGGTCATCTTGTGTTTTTTTTTTGTCGAAATATCAAATATATTTAATAGGGGAAAATTAAAAAAAAACGATGATATTAAGAAAAATAATTTAATTTGTAATAATTTATTTAATTCGTTTGTGCCAATGTTAAAAGGATATGTATTATTAGCTATAGATTGGCAGAAACAGTTTGGTTGTACAATAAGCGTGGTTTAGGCGTTGTAGTCAGAAATGTTTTTTTGAATAATCAGCAATTTTGGATATGTAGTTAAGTCATGTAGACTTGAAATTCGGATATAACATGGCAAAGTGGTAGGCGACGAAGAGATATTTGTTCTGAACAATTTGGAATGTGAGGAGATAAGACTTAGAGGTAAAGCTCCAAGTTGAACTGACATAGATAAAGGTAACCATGGGACGGATTATTGTTCTGTGAAGGATTAATTTCTTTCTGCTGGCTAAATCATCTATGTTTTACGAAGATAGTAGCTTCCAACTCCTCATGGAATTACGTATTCGCATTAGCGAAGTTTCTATCATGTCTTTACTGCATCAATACTGCAGGAAGTATAGATTATTGCTACGTCATCAGCAAAAAAAAAAAAACGCTAAAATAGTTGGACTATTCAACATATTGTCTCTGGCCCAAGTCAATTTTCGTATTTTCGTTAATGTTATATAGCTAGATATGAATCCTATAAATCCGTTATTCAAGGTATAAGACCTAAACATCTTATAAGTAATTTTAAACTTTTTAGGTTTTAGAAAACAAGATTCTATAAATCTCTTATGTAACTGCCTAAATTTTTTGTTTGTTTGTTTTAATCAACGCCTAACTTTAGCCTTCGGCCTTTCTTCGACGGCAGCCCAATATAAATTCGTTAACTTAATGGTATCGTCTATACAAAATGTGGGAATGTATGTTAAAGCTTGGCAGAAAACTAGGTGCTGCCCAGTCATATCGTTGGCGATGAACAATGGACATAACGAGATTTTGCAAGGCTAATCCGCAACAGGTGGTTTTGGAGGTATCCATGTCCTGTCAACAGTCTGAATGTTACTACTCCTACACCCTTGGCGCAGTTGGAGGAATTCTCTGCTTTTTTTAGGAGAAGGTATTTCCACGTTTTCCCAGCAGCTTGTCGACGAAATACTACAGCCCACTTGGCGTTTCATATAATGCTATTATATTTTTTGTTGAAGTAATATCTAAGAATAGGTAATAGAACTCATTAATGATGCATCTTTAGCAAGTCTATCAGCCTCCTCGTTGCTAAGAATTCCTCAGTGAGATGGCACCCATTGCGTCTGGCCACCGCATATTCCAGTTTTGGAGGGGTTTTCTACAAGGGAATCGCTCAAGCTTGCTGACGTCAGAGAAACGATGTGACAGCTTGGGAATCGATAAAAATAACTACATTGTACACGGGTCTCTTTCTAATTTACTTTAAAGCAATACTGAATGCAGACAGTTCGACGTGATAATTGTTAGAGCCCGGAATATTGGCTTTTATAGCTGAAAGTACTGGGAGTATATACTACAGCACCGGTAGTATTCTCTTGTCCTTGTTTACTCACTCTTCAGTATATACACATACAACCAATTATCAGCAGGATAGCTTAAATGTAATCTTGACTAACTGCTTTTGTTCTTTAATATGCCTCTCCTCTTTCAACTCATGAAGCACACTCAAGAAAGACCACGAAGACGTGTGATTAGAGATTGTAGATTTACCGACTTTTTCATTTACCGATAAATTTTTTTTTTTTTTAATAATACATATTGTGCACAATCTTAAGGCATAATATTAGAATCTTGTAATAAATATTTGTATTTAATTATTTTAAACAGTTGTTAGAAGTAAAAAAAAATTATTTAAGGTTCACATTTTATTGTTATTTTACAATAATATTGCATTAATATCCTGTCATAATGTGGTGTATTCAATATTGCTATTAATTTAAAAAATACGTGAAATATTTACATATTATTATATTTAAATATTAAAAAAAGGAGATATTTACTTTACTCTTTCAGAAAAACGTTGATTGTAAAGGATTTTAAACCTTTAAAAATCTCAAAAAAACTGCAGAACACAAATCACATATATATGCTAACCGTAACTCAAGCGCTTTCTGTTACGATTTACAGCGGCTCTCAAACCCAAGAAAGTTTAAAATTAAAATTAAACTAAAAAAATATCTCACATAAAATTAATAATTAAGTATATTGTTGCTTACATTTACCTGTTTTTTATTTTTATTTTTTATTTTCAATGCCCCTTTAGCCCTTTTAAATATTTATAACCACAATATTTTCTACCAAAACATTGTTTTTTCTATGATGGAGTTTCATTTATGGAATGAACGGTAATTTACCGAACTATTTGTCATTTACCGGTTTAACCGGTAAATCGGGTATACAATCCCCAACGTGTGATGGACCCATTTCAATACAATCAAAGGAACTAAATTTTTTAGTTCTGTCATTTTTTTTTTCCTATTTCAAAGCAAAATTGTTTGTAGAACTTATATCTAAAGGTTAAAAAATAAAAATAGGAAAAATGAATTTGATACAGGAGAAGATATCATTTATTGAATTTTCAACTGCAAATATGGCTGCAAAGTAACAGTGCTTTCTTTTTGGTATATGAAATCCTACATAAAAAACTGGGCAATTTAAATCTGCAGTAACAGTGTCGAGTTTGAAGATGGGGAAATGATATCAATAATTGAATAAATTTATCTCTCAGAAATATGCAGCTTGTTTTAAAATAAATACCTACTATTAAAATTCTGCAGTTTTTTTTTTTTTTTTGTAGAGTGCATAAAAGGGAAACGGTTGCATTCTGAGAATTAAATTTATAATAATTGGGCCGTGTCCAGTTAAATATTTTTAACGGTTTTTAAACAAAGAATTTTGTTTATTGCCCATTATTGCTCTTTCAACCTTGACTAGAAAAATATTAAAATTTATTTTATAAACCTAATCAAGTTGAATGATTTTACTATACATGGATATGGATATTAGTCTTTTATATTCACTTATATATTTTTTTATTACTTTTTTTGGTTTATTTATCATTATTACTTAAAAAAAGAAACTATCTTTTGCTGAGTATTTTTATTCTTGTTGTACTTTAAAGTTGTTATTGCATTTCTTTATCCAATAAAGATATGCAATACATCTACTTTAACAACTTTTCCCATAACTTTAGAACAATCAGCAAGGCGCTTGTTAACTCCCACTGCGAGGTGTTTATTTGGAAGGTGCATATAAGTGTGGGGGGCCACAGAAAAAGTAATAAAAACGAAATAATCATTTGAAAATAATAATAATAGTAATAATAAAAATAATAATAGTGAATAACAATAATATAATAAAAAATAATTATAAATCGAAAATAATGTGAATTGAATAACCTGCACAAAAAGGAGACAGGTTATGAACCAAAAAATTATGTGATATGTTAGTTTTGTGTTACCTTGTATTCTTGATAAAAAATAAATTGTTGTAGAAGAAATATATATAGTTTGGAGTATAATATTGTATAACCATCCAATTAGTGTGACTCAGTGTGTGAATGTGTTGTGTGAACTTATATTACTATAAAAAATCGTGAACTAACTATTCTTACAATATTGTCGGTAGTGCCTTGCATTTATCCTCGCACCCGACAATTGGTGACCCCGATCTAAGGTAACAAATCAGCTTTATTAATAAAGTAACTGTTTTATTTTCTCATTTCTATTGAATACTTCAAAATTCTCACTATGTCAGACTCTGATAACGATACTCCGTTAAAACCACTGAAACCAGAAAATCAGCCTGCATTTGTTGAAAAGCTTGCAGTTAAATTACCACCTTTCTGGTTTGAGAAACCCGAAATATGGTTCGGACAAGTAGAAGCACAGTTCCGACAAAGCGGTATTACTTCCGAAAATACTAAATTTGACTATTTGCTTTCCCAACTTGAAAGAAACGTTGTCGAAAACATATGGGATTTAGTAAATTCTGACGAAAACAAGAAATATTCCGTTGCTAAACAGCGCCTGTTAGCGTTATATAAAGAGGGCGAAGGTCGCCAAATGAGACGTTTGCGGGAATTAGAATTAGGAGGGCTTAAACCCAGTCAACTTTGGAGAAAAATGAAAGCAATAGCGGAAATGGATATAGCAGATAAATTTTTGCAAACACTATGGCTCGACAAGTTGCCAACCACCATGAGGGAAATGGTCACAATAGTAGACGATGACATAGATAAAATGTGTGCCCTCGCGGACAAATTATGGGAACAAAAATCAGTTGATGTAATCAACATAAAAAGTGAAACGGATTCAGACACTACCCATAACAAACCCCCAAATAACCTGACGCTTCACGACTTATACTGTCGCATTGAAGAAATGGAAAAAAAATTCGAAAGGGGTCGGACATGGGAGCGGGGAAGAAGTACCAACCGCTCAATCTCGAGAGGCCGTTCAATAAGTAGGCCAAGATACAACAAAGCGGGGAAATACTGTTATTACCATTTTAGATTTCGCGAAAAATGTAAGCCAGAAAAATGCGTACAACCATGTAGCTGGAACGAAAAGCAGGAAAACACAGCCCGGCACCGCAAGTGACGGCCAACTGCGATGCCACTGACACTGCAATGGGCCGTAAGTTTAGATTATTTATAAGAGATAATAACTCAGGAATAAAATTCTTAATTGATAGTGGGGCGGATGTTTCTGTAATCCCGTACAATAATAAAAATAGTAATGTCAATAATCCATCACCATTTAATCTTTTCGCTGCAAATGGATCACGAATTCCTACTTATGGCACCCGCTTATTATCCATTGATATTGGATTAAAAAGAAGTTTTGAATGGCAGTTTATTATAGCCCAAAGAACCAAAGGAATTATAGGCGCAGATTTTATGCACCACTTTGGCATTATAATAGACATGAAAAACAAAAAGCTAGTGGATGGTATAACCAAACTTAAAGTGTCTGCGGATATCGCTCACATTAACGTGACCGATTCGGTTAGTACAGTATATGCTACGTGCGAATTCTCAAAATTATTAGCAAAATACCCAGAATTAACGAACCCTTCACTTATACCAAAAAAAGTGGAACACAATGTTAAACATTTTATTACTACAACAGATGGCCCACCTTTATATTGTAAAGCACGAAGGTTAAACGCGGAAAAACTTAAAATAGCAAAACAAGAATTCCAATTTCTACTTCAACATAACATTTTGCGACCATCAAAGTCACAATGGGCGAGTCCTCTTCACCTAGTCACGAAGAAAAATGGCACATGGCGAGTTTGTGGCGATTATAGGAGATTAAATGACCGCACAATTCCAGACCGGTATCCGATTCCAAGAATCGACGATGTCAGTAATGTCCTTGAAGGAAAAACAATTTTCTCAAAATTTGACCTCCTCCAGGCATTTTACCAAATCCCTCAGAAGAAGACAAACAAAAGACCGCTATAATTACGCCTTTTGGCCTGTTTGAGTACAACGTTATGCCATTCGGTTTACGTAATTCCCCATCAACCTTTCAGAGGTTCGCGAATGAAGTTTTAAATGGATTGGATTTCGTATTTGGGTATCTCGACGATTTTTTGATAGCTTCCGAAACTCCGGAACAGCATCTTAAACATCTTCAAATAGTATTTGAACGCTTAAATCAATATGGCCTGAAAATAAATGCAAGCAAATCCATCTTTGGGGCAAAACAACTAACATTTCTAGGCCACCAGATAACTGCAGAAGGCACAACCCCTGACCCTGAGAAGGTTAGTGTCATTCTAAACTACAAACTTCCGGAAACTATTAAAGAATTACGCGCTTTTCTAGGCACTATAAATTTTTATAGAAAATATTTGAAAAACGCAGCAGATACACAGGCACCACTCAATGAATATTTAAAGGGCGCTAAAAAAAATGACCACCGTAAAATAGAGTGGACTGCTGACACAATTAAACAATTTGAAAAATGTAAAAAAGACCTTGCTAATGCCACCTTATTAGCTTGTCCTAGTGGCCAGCATGAATTGGCATTATTTGTGGACGCGTCAGATTTTGCTGTGGGAGCAGCTCTTCAACAATTAGAATCCCAAGCATGGAGACCTATTGGATTCTTTTCCAAAAAGCTAAGTGATGTCCAAATGAAATACTCAACCTATGATCGTGAACTTTTAGGAATCTATCTTTCTATAAAATATTTCAAGCATTTACTAGAAGGAAGACATTTTTCCGTATATACGGATCATAAACCATTGACGTTCGCCTTTAAACAAAAGCAAAAAAGCATCCCCTAGACAATTGCGCCATTTGCAATATATATCGCAATTTACTACGACCATAAGACACATTTCAGGAAAGGATAACTTAGTTGCCGACACATTAAGCCGCATAAATGAAATAAGTACCATTCAATATACAGACATTGCTCTTGCCCAAGAGACAGATTCTGAATTACAAAATTTGCTACAAAATAAAACAACTTCCTTACATCTTCAAAAATACCCTGTTTCTCCGTCATTATCCTTATGGTGCGATACATCAACCACTAACATTCGACCTTATGTTCCTGAAAAATTTCGAAGAACAATATTCGAACAATACCATAATATGGCACACCCAGGAGTCAAGACGACTGTTAGACTGATAACTTCTAAATTCGTTTGGACTAACGTCAAAAAAGATATTGCTCTTTGGACAAAAACGTGTATCTCTTGCCAATTAAACAAGGTCAGTAGACACACCAAAACACCAATAAAAAATTTTCCTACATGTGATGAACGATTCACCGTGATCCATCTTGACCTTGTTGTGGGTCCCTTACCACTCTCAGATGGATTTAATTATATATTAACATGTATCGATAGATACACCTCATGGGCCGCGGCAATTCCATTATCATCCATAACAGCCGAAGCAGTAGCACAAGCGTTTTTTACAAACTGGATAGCAAGATTCGGTACACCCATTAGCATTATTACCGACCAAGGTAGACAGTTTCAATCTCAGCTATTTTATTCACTAACAAAGATCTGTGGAACGCAAATTAGGCGAACAACCGCATATCATCCCCAGGCGAACGGCAAAGTAGAAAGGTTTCATAGAACCTTGAAGACAGCAATAAGAGCTCATTGCTCAGAAAACTGGACAGTCAGTTTACCTACGGTTCTTATGGGCTTAAGAGCAGTTGTTAAAGAAGAAGCAAACTGCTCTATAGCAGAAATGGTTTACGGTGCTCCTATTAGATTGCCAGGAGACTTCTTTGTTAAACCGGCTATTACCAGCGATCAGGCCACTTTTGTTGGTCGTTTGAAAGATATGATGAACAACCTTAGCCCTGTGAAATGGACTCGGAAACATCGTTTATCCACCTTTGTACACAAGGATCTCGCAATCTCTTCGCATGTTTTTGTCCGAGTAGACCGCATTAAAGCATCTCTGGACAAACCATATGAAGGACCTTATGAAGTGATTAAGAGAAATTATAAATACTATACCTTAACTATTAAAGGAGTAAACCAAAACATATCATTGGACAGACTTAAACCGGCCTATATTTTACCTGATCAAGAGCCTACGCCCGTGGATCTCCCTCCATCAGTCCACCCAGCAACGTCAAGGCCGCCAGAAGAAACAAGGCAGACACGTTCCGGACGTCGAGTGCGATTTCCTAAACGCTATTTGATGAGCGAGGTATCGTAACACAGTTACTGGGAGGGGAGTACTGTGGGGGGCCACAGAAAAAGTAATAAAAACGAAATAATCATTTGAAAATAATAATAATAGTAATAATAAAAATAATAATAGTGAATAACAATAATAATAATAAAAAATAATTATAAATCGAAAATAATGTGAATTGAATAACCTGCACAAAAAGGAGACAGGTTATGAACCAAAAATTATTATGTGATATGTTAGTTTTGTGTTACCTTGTATTCTTGACAAAAAATAAATTGTTGTAGAAGAAATATATATAGTTTGGAGTATAATATTGTATAACCATCCAATTAGTGTGACTCAGTGTGTGAATGTGTTGTGTGAACTTATATTACTATAAAAAATCGTGAACTAACTATTCTTACAATATTGTCGGTAGTGCCTTGCATTTATCCTCGCACCCGACATAAGGAAAAGAAGTAGAAAACACACAGTTGTCTATATACTAACATACAGTTGTACTACAAATACATTTTCACAAAAGAAATGAATGAATAGGAACACAAAATGCATAAAAACAACCTCTTATGAAACAATTCACTCACAAAAATATTTTTTTCATAACCACACTCTATTCCATATAACCTCTCTAAATGAATTCGAACGCTCTTCGATAATCGATTCTACTCCTGTCTCACTGAAAGCAGTATTCGTTTAACTCTCTGAAACCAGGATATAAAATCGTGTTTAATTAAAAAAAAAATTCCAAACTCTATAACGTTATTGATAGGAGTTGGGAAAAAATATCAGGAGCTTATTTTATTGTAATTAAGGCGAATTTTTACAGAGAATTTTTGTCACACAACCAATCATCCTATATAACCAATCACTTCAAGTACTCATGAAAAAGTGAATTTGTGTTTTATCTTTAGAAAAAAAACGTATAAAAATTTCATCATGTAATTAATAAAGTTTTAATATAAACAAACATCCAATTTATAACTAGATTTCAACTTTTTGTATGTGTTTGTATGGAGGCAATCGTTGAGTGATTGAATCCAGATTGTGGTAAAATAATATAAAATAATAATAACAATTAGAGGATCTCCAGTTATCCAATTACTGATGCTACTCCACTAGTTTAGCAACTTCTACGAGTATAGTCTGGTTTCTTAACCTCTGGGGATCCTGGTAAATATTTGAGAGGTCCATGGGCTAGGATGAGAAAAACTCAGTTCATTATCTATAGTTTCCCTAATGTTTAATCGAAAACTTACATTTCCTTCATTTAAAATATATTTAGAAACAAACAGCAGATACACCTCTGTTACTCCATATGAAATCTCTGTTCTTATTGCATAATTTAACTTGAAAGAAGTATATTTTCAAAAAATTAAGTGAAATATTCTTGAATATAAACTTTATTTTTAAATATTTAAATATCTTAAATAATATAAAAGAAGTATGATAAAATATTTTTCTCTTTTCCTTTTATGCTGATTAAACTTGATTACAAAAAATGAAAATAAAAGAAACGGCAGGCTCATTAAACTTAATGGAATTAATGAGTTTCTGAAAAAAAAAAAAATCTTGAATCAGGTGGATTTCTTAATGTTTAAGTCTGTCACAAAACAGTTATTGAATAATTGATAAACTCAATGAATATGAAATCATTGTGCCTTTATTTTTAAATAAAAAATAAAAAAGAGCTTTTTACAAAATTAAATCAAGTGAACTTTGAATAAAACAAAAATTAAATAAATTTTAAATTTTCTTTTACATATTATATAACAAGTTTATTTAAAAGTAAAGGAAAAATTAATTTTGAAATACAAAAAATAAAAAAAATTGAAATATAAGTTTAGATATTTGTTGTGGTGGTTGGTTCCGCAGAGCTGGAAAGCATCAGAGACATTTTCCGTGGTAGCCTGCTTCATTTTGTGGTCATCAACCGGTTTCGGGAGTTCGCCCATCTTCAGTGCGTTTTTCAGACAGTGCGCCAACACACTCGTACAGAGACTTATTTTCACACTAACTGAGGTGTATTTTTAAAATACTAAACTCTTAAACTAGGTAAAGGGATGTTGGCCAGATGGTGGGAAAACACGTGTTTAGGTTGTTTAAAGGGAAATTCTTTTCTTACAGTGGACGCGGGGGTCTAATCTTTAAACTCTGTTGTTGGAGGGAGGCTTACTTCACAATTAACTAACCAAAATATTAAGAATATACAAAAAATAAAAAATAAGATACACAAAATAAAATTAAACAACGATTAAACTAACATTTTAAAATTCATTCATTCGTTTAAAACTGAACGATTTTTTATATAATTAAGTTAAGTTTTCCAGTGTTAAGTTTCAACTAGCTGCACTTAGACAGTTAACGAACAGACTTAAATACACACCCCTCACACCCGCGAACCACACACAAGAATTGCAGACAATCTACAAAATAGCTGAAAACAATGGGTACAATACAAACATCGTTAATAAACCCCTCAAAAACGAACCGCACCACCGAAATAGGACTGACAAAAAGACAGCAGACAAATTCGCCACATTCACATATATTGGAAGCCACACGTACAAACTCACAAATTTTTTCAAAAAATTGGGCATTAAGACATCCTTCCGAACAAACAACAAATTAGGTAACAAACTCCACACTCGTACCGAGTTCACTGACGTGTATGACAGCAGTGGGGTTTACGAGTTGAAATGCCCGGACTGTGACAACATTTACGTGGGGCAGACCGGCAGAAAAATCAAGGAACGATTTACCGAACACATCAGATCATACAAATACAACAAAGTTGACTCAAATTACGCCAATCACCTAAAAACTAACAAACACAAACCCGATGACAGAACGACCACGATGAAACTAATACACTCTGGCCACAAAGGACGACGACTTGACATAGTAGAACAACTCGAAATATATAAACGAAAAACACAAAACTTAATAAATGAACAGACAAAATTTGCTAGTGAACCATTATTCAGAACACTCTTCCCACAATAGCAACAGAAACACAATTACACACGCAACAAATTCTTCTTAAATAGATTTTACGGTTAGGTTTAGTTTTAAATCTACTATGTACATATAACTTTACTAGTTTAGATATATATATATTTAAAAAAAAAAAAAAAAAAGTGCGTATTTGGATGATGTATGTGAGTGATGATGTGACATGGTTTGTGGGATGCATAATAAAAAACTTAATTATATAAGAAAACATAATTAGGTATACATGCTTGCGAGCATGTGAGGGTTGCGTGAAAAAGAGAAAGAATGACTGGAATTTCTTAATTCTTTGGAACTGGAAAACTTAACTTAATTATATAAAAAATCGTTCAGTTTTAAACGAATGAATGAATGAATTTTAAAATGTTAGTTTAATCGTTGTTTAATTTTATTTTGTGTATCTTAGTTTTTATTTTTTGTATATTCTTAATATTTTGGTTAGTTAATTGTGAAGTAAGCCTCCCTCCAACAACAGAGTTTAAAGATTAGACCCCCGCGTCCACTGTAAGAAAAGAATTTGCCCTTTAACAACCCAAACACGTGTTTTCCCACCCATCTGGCCACATCCCTTTACCTAGTTTAAGAGTTTAGTATTTTAAAAATACACCTCAGTTAGTGTGAAACTAAGTCTCTTACGAGTCTGTGTTGGCGCACTGTCTGAAAAACGCATCCTGAAGATGGGCGAACGCCCGAAACCGGTTGATGACCACAAAATGAAGCAGGCTACCACGGAAAATGTCTCTGATAAGTTTAGATATGTTGGGTTAACATAATATTATTTATACTTCTTCATTTTTTATCATTTGAGGGGTGTGACCATGTTATCTACGATATCCAAAGGACAATCTGGGTTAAAATGGGCTAACCCAAAGTTCAGAGCCTTTTCTCAGTGCGCTGCCGGCCTCTACAGCGAAAACTGAAAAAATTTGTTTATATTGATTGTGAAACTGTTGAAGTTTACATTGATTGTGTTCTTTTTTGGTCATTACGATTGTTGTTTGCGCTTCAACATCTGAGGTTATTAACGCCCAGAGCTATCTCAGTGCACTGCCCGGGCATCCGGCTAATAATCTCGCTACAGACAACATTGCCTAGTTGAGCAGAGCTGGAAAGCAGCAGAGAAATTTTCCATGATAGCCTGCTTCTTTTTGAGGTCATCGACCGGTTTCGGGGGTTCGCCCACTTCAGGATACGTTTGTCAAACAATGTGATAACACAGACTTGCACAGAGCAAATTTGATTTGAACAATGTGATAACACAGACTTGCACTATTTTTTACTTTCTCTTACTCCTAGTAAGAGCAAGTATTTTAATCGTGTCAAATTTTCGATATCGAGTTTTCACCGGAAATATCCGTTTTGAGGTTCCCTGAGTCCAAAAAAGTGGTTTTCGCAAATGGTCTGTGTGTGTGCGTGTGTGTTTTTGTGTGTGTGTGTGTGTGTGTGTGTGTGTGTGTGTATGTATGTTTGTGAACAGCATAGCTCAAAAACGAAAAACCATTGAAAGTAGAAACTTGATATTTCGTTTAGGTATCACCGTGGGATCTGACACTACGTTATCTGTCAAAATTCCTCAACCGGAGGTACTACTTTACTAGTTGGATTTTTTACTTTTTTGCGATTTTCTCGAAAATTGCTTCGACGATTTTCTTCAAACTTCTAACATCAACTACACATACCAAGAGCTACAACTTTTATTTGAAACATTTCTTCGAGAAAATGCACTGAAGGGCACTTTTGGGGAAGGGGTGGGGTTAGGTTTCCATCTAAAGTGATATTTCAGTTTATTAGACAATTCTGTCATCTAAATAATGTTAATTAGAATTGAATATGTTGTTGAAATTCCGAGTTTGAAAAATCGGATAACCGGAAGTGCGTTTACTATACTACTTTACTAAATGATTTTTTCACATTTTCGAGATTTTCTCAAAAATTGCTCCGACAATTTTCTTGAAACTTCTTATATAAACTAAACATACAAGGATC
>JAAEAF010000417.1:12782-141866 GCA_011037195.1 Triatoma infestans
GAGTAAGAGAAAGTTGTGTGAGTGCTTCACACCAGATTTTTTTTCTTTATTTACCATTATTATTTAAAAAAAAAAAAAATGAAGAAATCCAATAGATCTGTCCCATAACTTTAGAATTCAATCCTTGTCATAAATTAGGACCTAGATATAAACTCGAGTTCAAATTAAAAAAAACAATAAAAAGTGTATAAACTGAATTTGCTCTGTGCAAGTCTGTGTTATCACACTGTTTGACAAACGCATCCTGAAGATGGGCGAACCCCCGAAACCGGTCGATGATCTCAAAAAGAAGCAGGCTATCACGGAAAATATCTCTGAAACATTACCTAACCCTAGATTCTGAGCCACAGAAGGCGCTGAGGGCTCGAAAATCTAAGGGGGCCCTGCTGGATACGGATCCGCATTGCTAATCCTGCACTACCACTGAGTTAATACTGCCCCTTTTATGTTCATTTAAAGATTGAGAGGGCTCCGCAAAAAAAAAAATCCTTGTTTTAAGGATCCACTTTAGCAAGAAGTTGGAAAACCTTGCTCTATTTCATTTCAGGCTAAATGAATTTCAACTTTCATTGAATTTCGCTACCATTGTTTTTTCTGAAATATATACATAAATCAGTACACAAATTATATTATTTTGTTTATATTCAAGTTCTGGAGTGCTCTCTTAAGGAGATGCTTTCCCAATTATTTGCGATTGCCATTTGCAGCCCCTTTGAGTTGCAAGTCATAACCTTGTATCCCTTGAAATAACCTCCCAAACTTACTGTTTTAATTAATGAATTTGCCATCTCTTACAACATTTAGTTTGTACACTGTCGAATTACCACCACCTTTTTACGATACTCGGAAAAAATTCTGAGATTATTCTTTTTTATCTAAGAATTCTTTTTCAAAACATCAAAAGTCTTTTTAAACCATCAAAAGATGGTTTTTAAAAAAAATCTCTAAATTTATTTATTTTTTAACATAACCACTGCTTTAATGTTTGATAATATTTCTATTTCTATTGAATTGAGGTTATATTTATTAACATAAGTAAGATCTATATCTCACTCATTTTTTTTATTTATTTTATGTTAAAATAAAATTCTTTGTGGTTAAATTATAAAATAGTAGAGAAGATCTGAAGTGAAAGAAGTGCTTTCATTTTAAACATCACTATGTATGATTGTAATATTATGGGGTAAGTGTTTGGGACTGGGAAGGGGAATATGTTGTAGTGATGCTATAGGGAGATGAGATTAGATCAAAGAGCCGCCTTACATACTTTTGTAAGATATTGCAATGATGCCTCTTTGTACATGCACAACACCATATACAGTACCATGAGAGTGAGCATGTGCCCTGCTTCTAATATCAATTCATCCACCCACATACTTGAATTATATTCTATTGTATAACTCGTAAAATGTTACATTTTCTTTTTGGAATTTTTTTCTCTCTCTTTCAAATTGTGTTTTAATGTTTTACTCATTTACTAAGTGAAGAGCGGATAACATAAATAAAAGGAATTATCTGGTAACTGTAGTGGGAGAACAATATCGAAAAATAATAGTTTAAAGTTTCTGAATATTTTATAGTATCCAAAATTGTATTTTTGTTAATATTTTATAATTATTTTAGTGGTGTGAATTTACCTTCAAAAAGTGTGTATTTTAGAACCAGGTATATTAAATCTGGTCATTGCTATTAAGAAAACAAAGGCACTAAATCCCGTTAGGGTAACTCTTTTGTATAAGAGAATTCCCCCGCGAGAGAGAGAGAGCAATTCCAAAGAAGAGAGCCATCAGCTTTAAAAGAGTAAAGAGTAGACAGTCTTAACTCAGCCTTCAAACCATACAGTCGTATTCTGCTTCCAAAGCCAGAACACTTCAGGAATCGCCCTCTTAGTATCAGTGCCAGTTATAAGTTAAAACATAAGAGTTTAGCATTTAATCTAGATTAATTAATTGATTTATACTTAATCGCTGTGATATTATAAAGCTATTTAAATTCAGTTAGAAAATATATTTATTTTATAATAATAAAAAAAAAAAAAATGTAATGTGTTGGTGTGGATGTGTGTAGGTAGGTAGCTTGTGGCGTGAGCGTTTTAGCGGAAAGGGCTTGTTTGTATATACGGTTAAGAGATAGAATTATTAATAATAATTAAGAACACACTGGTAGAGTGAATGAAATATAATCTTCCAAATAATAACTACAAGTTATTTGATATTATAAACTTATTTAATTTACTGTGAAACTGGCACTGATACTAAGAGAGCATTTCCTGAAGTGTTCTGGCTTTGGAAGCAGAATACGACTGTATGGTTTGAAGGTTGAGTTAAGACTGTCTCAATTCTTTGGAATTGCTCTCTCTCTCTAGCGGGGGGAATTAGCTTGTACAAAAGGTTTGCCCTAACGGGATTTGTGCCTTTGTTTTTCTATTTAGTATGATACCAATTTACAGTACCTGATACTAAAATACAATCTTCTTGAAGTTAAATTCACATTATAAAATATTCTAAATTATTTTTAAAAACTATTATTTTTCATTTCGTTCTTCCACTACATAATCATGAGTTTGCTATGGACACATTTATGCTATGGAGTTTTCAGGCTGGACACATTTATCATAGACAATGATCCAAACTTACATTTCAAAATACAGGAAGCCTCAACCTTGGTATTCCGTCTAGATGCTCTACACCGCATCAGACGCGACGGTCGCGAACAAAATCCATCAACCGGAATTGTAACTTTAAAGCATGTTTTTTTTTTCCAGCTTTTTCATAATTTTCTCAAAAATGACTCCTAGGATTTTTCTTTAAACCATGAATGCTGACTGCACAGATAAAGTTCTCTTAACTTTTATTTGAATTTTTTTTCCATATAACTAATTTGTGGAGTTAAATTACAAATTTTAACCCTTAACTGGTCGCGCGGGGTCAATATGACCCTAGCACTTTTCATTTATCTATTGTAGAAAGAAGCGGTTTCGCCACAACCTTCAAACTCCCTCTACCCTTCCTAGGTTTGGTTAAAGTTTTTGTTCAATATATGCTTTGTGAGTAAACCTTTCTTGTACCTAGTAAGATATACTAGTGAACAGTGACCCCATGCGACTAATTACGTTACATTTTTTGTATTCTACGGTAAGTTGAATTTCTTTACTTTCTTTTTACAATATTTTATTTTTCTTCTTTTAATTGATATTTAAGGCATTAATTATGGTTTTTATACTTTTGAAGAAAATATTTTTTATTTTATTCGATTTTGTTTTTTGAGGGTTCTGTACTGCGACCATTGTTTGATCTATTGTACCCCCCTCTGGTGCCGAAGATGAGCTAGCTCCTCCCCCAGGCTGAGCTCCCTGAGGAATCCCAAAATCCTGGAAGGTTCGAGGGTAGGTATTTCCTCCTCCCCTATCTGGTAACGGCCCAGACTACTAAATCTTCTTTGAATGACGGCATCACAGTCTGTGAGGAGGTTTATCGGAGTTTCTTCCATCTCTCCACAGAATCTGCATGTGCCATCATCTTCTAGGCCAAGCTTCCTCAGGTGTTCCCCAAGGAATCCAAGCAATGCCCCGTAAGGAATCCCGTAAGAATACGGATCCTGTTCTTACTCAGACTGATGCAGGCTATCGACCTTTCCTAGGTTATAACCATCCAGACAGACCTTGGCCTGCCTCAGTCCCGGGATGGTGTTCCAGAGGCAAGATCTTTTCGCCACCTCCTCGTTCTTGATTTCTTCTAAGAGTACTTGGTCGCTGACTCCACAAAAGCGCTCTGGCCCAATGAGAGGAGATACAGCGCCTTCTTTTGCCCCGGGTGTCGGCTAGCCGACATGTCCCGGCACCCAATATAGGGTAACTTTATTTCTTCTGCCTAGGTCATTGAGCTTACCTAGGCATTCCCCTACCATTTTAGAACTGATAACATAAGAACTCAGTGCTTTAATGGCCGCCTTACTATTGTATAGGGTAACTATCTCCTGATTCCGATATCCTCTGTCAAGGTTCGACTGAACGCACCTTCCAATAGCGTGAATTTCCTCCTGGAAGATGCTAGGAAACCTACCCATGGGTTCTAAGTGTTTGGTTCTAGTCCCAAACACTGCTGCCCCGGTTCCTTCGAGGTTCTTAGACCTATCTGTATACCACTTAGTGGCATGCTTGCTAATACTAGCCAGGGCGGATTCTTCGCTCCATTCCCATTCGATTTGCAGTTTCCTCCATCTCTCCACAGAATCTGCATGTGCCATCATCTTCTAGGCCAAGCTCGATTCGATTTGTTTAGATGGAACAGAAAATTTTTAAACTTCAGGAGGAAATTTTGGAAGAGTTTTACAGATAGGATTTAGAAGATGAATTAGGTAAAGAAGTAGGTGGAGAAGAATCAGAGAAAGATGATTTATTACAAAATAGTGATTACGATTCGGTCAGTGAGCAGGAAGAAGATGTGCAGGAAGAATTGGCATTAGAAGAAAATTCGGATAATTTTTACTTTGGAAGAGCTAATGTACATAAGTAAAGGAGCAAGACACCATACTAGTAAATGGAACTAGAAAGCATAATATTATTTCGGATCTTCCTGTACTGTACTGTGTACCGAATGCAATGAGGAAATATGATAATTACAAAGGCTATTTTAATAAACCAAAATGTAACTTTTTTTTATATATTCTTTTGTGAAGTTTTGGCGAATATAATTTTTATTCTGAACAAGATTATATTCATTTAAAATGTATAAATATAATATTTTAAAAGTTCGGTTAGTTTCAATATCTCAAAATTCAAGCTTCTTTTTTTTTTATTGGGGCCTGTACTGACCCCACGCGACTGTGAGAGTAAAATTTCTAGCGCGACCAGTTAAGGGTTTTCGTAACGTCACCCTTCTACATTCATATTAGAGCTCTTAAAACAAAATTCAAAGTTTTTAAAAAAAATTGTCATATTATGTACATATATTTATTAAGAGCAGTAAGATAAATTCGTGTGAGTGTATCACACCAGATTTTTATACTACTAGTGTGATTAATATTGTCAAAAGCGATTGAAATATGGAGTTCAAAAAAGGAAATCCTCACCATAATCACTCACTTCATTCTAAAATTCTCCTAAGAAGTGTCAACACAATCTACTTCGTTGCTAACCTCAGTATCTATAATGACTTAAACATTTCTTAGGTTAACGAGCTAGTAAAAACTCTTCCTTAAATTCTACTATATAACAAATGCTTATCTATACCCTTTAATTCACCACCTCTCCACAAACACTGTTTTCGACAACCCACGCAGACGGCTGAAGAGAAGATGGCTTCGTGAACATCTCATAAACTACATTAGTGGCATCGCATAAACTACATAAAACTACTAGAGTGGGGAAGTCAATTGATAACTTCTCCAATCCACATTCCTTCAATGAATTGAAATGCTATATAATATTTACTTGTTAGCAATTCATGTTTTAGTAAGTAGTTATAAATAACAATAAAATTGTAACCTTTTATAATAAAAACAATAATAGTTATATTTCATAACCTTTTGCACTCTAAATAGGTATGTTTAAAAAGTGAACATTCCATTTGGAGTGACTATGCTATCCATCTTTATCCCAATAGAGCATTTACTTTGTTTTATTGTCCGTTCTTTATAATGAATGGTCAGATTGGTTAATGTACTGTTGAGTGCAGTAATGTAATGTACGGATGAAGACGGATCTATCCCTATATGATATGGAAATAAAGGGCCGGCTCAAGGAATATGGAAGTGCCACACCCGTTTTAGGATCGCACTCAAAGAGCCATCGCGATTTGTTCAATAAACAACAAGCAAGCTATTAAGAAAATATAATACAGACAATGAATTACAAAAAAAAAAAAATTAATAATTATAATTAAAATAATAAAGCAATATTTAATGTTATCAGAAAGCACACAGTCTAGTTGTTGCTATATTTTGTTGGTGCGTAGAACATAAATTGTAATTTTCTTTCTTTCAATTACTGCCCAAGATTTCCGAACTTCAGTTATCATAGAAAATTTATGTTTCAAAGACCTCCGAGTAAGAAAAGTTCGTGTCTATGGCAAAAGTGAAAAACGAAAATTCATAAAATGTACATAATTGATATAAACAATAATTGATATGTAATATTTGTGATAAAATTCTCAATATAAATACAGTTTTATTTTGTGATTCAAAGGGAAGGTTTCGACATCAAGGGTGTCATCTTCACCTATATTTTACATTATAACCTGGCCGACTAAAAATGATTTAATTAAATTACACCAGACTTAATGAACACATGAAAGAACCAGGCACAAAACAACCAACACCATTACCAGTAGCACAGCGTGCCCATCAGACAAAACACAACTTTAATTACTCAGCCACTAATGTAGTTTATAAGGACAACACCGTAAGAAAACTTCACATTAAAGAGACACTTTATATCAAACAAACAATTTTATACCAATAATAAATAATAGACAGCAAGCTATTAAACTATATCAAATAAATATGGTTAAATATTAAAACAAATTTAGATACAAAACAATAATAACTTAATAATTAAATAATTGTTATATCTGTTTCATCAAAAAATTTGTGTCATTCAAAATTTTATTGTTTTGTTAAAATACCAATGCACAAATTATTGTTAAATTTCAGTTGTTATGGTTTAAATTTTTCAATTTTATTTTTCAATAGATTTCTAGACGGAGCTGGAAGCAAAGATCGCTCTAACGGTTTATAAATGATATCTCAACAGGTACACCTCGTTCAATGATGGCGGATGGGATATTACCAAAGTGGTGAGTATTGTGCGATTCTCATCTGGAATAATAGAAAGGGACCATCGCCGGATAATATGTAAAGTTATGCATTTTCCTCGAATGAATATTCCACATTTAATCAATTTAAAGTTAAAAATGTCTTACATAATTCTTGAAAAGTATCAACAATTAAAGAATGGTACATAAACCTGTTAAAGTTTAAAAGTGAACAATTTGTACGAGAGTAAAGCAGAGTAATAGCAGCAACGTGTGAATAGCATAGGCGGATTTTTGTACGTGCTAGTGTTTAGAATGGGTTACTACGTGTATGTCTATCTGGCCACCCGTCTGTTTATTCTAGGGAGTTGTACATCTGGATGTGAGGGAAGTATAGTTCACAGTAATGAGAGTGGGGAGACATAAAGTAATGTGTATGTGTGGGTATTTAGGTGGCGTATTCTGCTCTAAAAGAAGAGTGAGAGAGAAAAAGTGATTAAGAAAAGAAAGACACAAAGTGCGACAAAGATAGAAACACAGTTGAAACAATCCGAATTGAATTAGCGGAGGTCGCAGTTACCCTTCCAGTATCTAATGGCCACAAGTCCACTTCATTACTTCCACTCATGCATTATTTTCGATTCAAGAGGGATACTTTAACTTGCAGCCCTTCAATAAAATACCCTACCTGAATTATAAAATAACGTTCAATAAGAGTTCAAACTTAAAAGAAGAACAAAGGTCGTATGATGCTGTAATTTTTATAAAGTAATCACATCTTCCAATTTTTGCTAATTGCTGTATTGCTGCAAAAAATAAATTCATATTAATCCATCACTAGTGTGAAGAGCGACTTGCTTTTTCTAATAATTCACTTTTCTTCAATCGAGGGCATTAGTGCAATTAACAATTTCTTCTTTTTCCATTTTACGTAATTGTACACCCCCACTATTGGTGCCCGGATTAGACCACTCACCCTTAAGCGCCCCTTCTAAGTTTATTTCTATAAGAAATTACTTCTTTCTTTAAAGATTCCATGAAGAATGTTTCCTCATTGCATTTCCGGTAATTAGCCAAGCTTCTAAACCTTGTCTGGATGATAGCGTCGCAATCCGTCAACAGGTGTATTGCAGTGTTCTCTATCTCCCCGAGAATCAACAGATTTAAAAGCTCTCCGAACCCAGCTTCCTCAGTTCCCTCTTTAGCCTGCAATGCCCTTTGAGAAAACCTATTTGCATAAGGAGTCTATTTTTTCGCTCAGACTGATGCATGAATTTCCAGTCGTAACTGTCTTAAAAATTCTTAGTCAGCCTCAGACTTGGAAAGCTTCTCCGGGCAGGACTCTCTTGACTTCCTCTTAATTCTGAGCATTTCTTGGAAAGATGGGTCACCAAAAGGGATCTGTCACTATGATGAAGTCGATTACAGTGCTTTCGCTTCACCATTACCATCTAGACCGACCTTTCTTGGCTCTTAAAAGAGAGTAGTTTTGTTCAGATCTTTTAGCTTTGCCGAGATATATTCAATCCATCTTCGAACTGATAGTATATGAACTTAATAAAGATTCCAATAATCTTGTTGTTATTGAGCTGGACTCTCATTCTCCAAGTTCTTAAATTTTCGCTAAAGATGCTGGGATTTGCTCATTAACTCCGAATGCCTTGTTAAATGCCCATACAATCCTAATCTATTCTCTTCAAAGAGTATTTGACCGATCCGTGTCCCAGCGAATTACATGTTCTTTTGATATTATTGTGGACGTGTTCATTGCTCTAATCTCTTTTATTCAACCGCGTAGAGAAATTTTCATCCAAACCAATCATACCATTTTTAAGAGCGTTCCAGAAAAGGAAGCACAGGGAATCCAATTCCCTGGTGACAGTACCCTATTCTTCCAACAGCCTCTCTTATTATTCTGAGTATGGACCTTCGCATAATTAACATGAATTAAAGGTTAATAGTTTCATTAAGGAAATTACATTGCATAATTCAAGGATTTTGGCCAATTTATCAAGTTCATCTGGTAATTGGATTATTTTTCTTATTAGATATAAACTGAACATGAGCGCAATTTACATATAAACTCTAATACAGTTAAAAGAGTTTATATTCGAGTTTCTAACGAAATATTCTGTGGGTGTATTTATTTGAAATTTAGAAAAACAAGTGAAACGCAAAGTTAATAGTTGAAAAAAGGAAGCTTAAAGGGGCTGTTGGTGGTATGGCAAACGCACTTCAGTTATGGAGTGACATTGTCAGATAGGAACGAATATGAGAGCTACAGAATTAACATCAGATATAAACGGAAAGACGAGAATTAATTTTTAACGAGAAAGTTGAAATTAAGCTTTTACAAGGAGATGCGTTTTTTTTTTTTTGCAGAAAAGCGTATTGTTGATGCAGCCTTTATTAGAATGCACGGCTTTTATGCATAATCCGAGTCCATAAGTTGTTCTTGTAGTGTTTTTGGAGATCTAAGAGTTGAAGAAGTGTTATGTGTTTGAATCAGAAATAAAAAGTGAAACTGTTAGAATTACGCTAATTTTCTATTTACAAACTCTATGCTATTCCAGTGCAAAAGTCCTTCCAACAGAAGGTGGACCACACTTAAGCTATTGCACTCTCTCTTCGTTTACTTATTTTTGCATCAACCTTTTATAATTAATAATCATCCAGGTTCTGTTTGAGAGTTACCTTCAGTTTTAAAATGCAGAAACAGAAATGCGCAATATGTGAAAATCGTTAAAATAAATTTAAAAGCCCCCATTGGAATCGAATCCGGCCATTCGCATACTAGACGAGAGCGTTATAGTAAAAGCCCTACTCCGTACAAACCCAGTCCATGTGTTAATTATTCCAGCAATGAAATACCCTGGGGAAGATATCTTCACCTTTCGGGGAAAGAAATTACTTGCTTAGGAGATTTTTGTTAGGAATCTCTAAAGAGTGTTGTTTAAAATTATGGTAATAAGAAGGTATGAGTTAGGAAGATATTCATGAAGGTATGAGTTATGGTATGAGAACTAGAAATGCCAAAATTACAGCAATATGCAACCTCATATTCCAAAGACAGTTTGGTTTGAAGTGTTCTAGAGTGAAAGTTAACGTTATCGCACGATATGCAACCAAGGAATAATCATAATCTCATTAAACCACACTCACACAGAATTAAAGTTAGAAGATTGTGCCAAAAGTGGCTAGAATTATGGAGAGAGAATGGTGACATTAATGATTTACTCATTAGTTAGAAAAATGTAGTGAATAATAGCGAAAACTTTTTAACCAAACGGTTTGAGCAACTATGATTATATTGTAATGCTACAAAAATAAATATTTTTACTATATGAGAAAGGAAGCGGTAGATTGCATGTTAGATACACATATTAAAGGGAATAAAATTAAATCATAGAATCTGATATAATGGTCTTTCATTTATATCTTTCATTACATAAATCTGTGCAGAAATTAACTGAAACAACTTAATAACTTAATGTATATGCATTAATCGTAATATTGTTTCAGAGATAATTTTGGACAGATTAGATTGAAATACGGGGAGAGCAAAGCTTCATTCCACTGTGACCTGCATTGAGAGGTCTATTGTGGATCGCCTAGCACATCCTTCAGCTTCGCCCTCTTAATCAGGCCTAGGAAAGCTGAAAGTGGCTCCGTCATGAAGCTCGTGGGTTCAGGATTGCTTGTCCACAGTTGAAGAAACCTTGTTCTCATCAGACATTCACAACTCCAAATGAAAACCGAGATTTCTTCCTCAGCCTTGCAGAACCGGGCATAACGCGTGGTCTGCAAATAGTAATTGGTGCATGTATCTATGCAGCCTATAATGCCCTACAATCCATAATACAATTATGGATAAGAAAAGAGTAGATATTTAGTAATGCAAGAAATTGCAGCTTTCGAAAACCGCTTATTCCGGAGGATTGGAAGTAGGAGGGTTGGTTAGAATAGCTGCAGAGACATGTTATGTACGAAAAATGAAATGAAAACTATGAGTTTTAATTTAGCGAATGTGCACAGATGAAAAAAAAAGAAGTGGAAATTGAGTTTGATTAAAATTCTTCTAGACTTCCTTAGAGTGTAGATTGTTGTAGGGGATTATCGCACTGTGACTTGAAAGATCTATTGTGCCCCCCCGGGCCTTCTCAGTGCACTGCCGACCTCCAAGCAGTGATCTGTAGTTACAGACGACACTGCTCATCACCGTACAGTGAGTTGTAGAGGCTCCTAGGAAGAGAAAATCTAAGGGCAGCATACTTGGACTCGAATCCGGGACCTCCGCATACTACTACTGAGCCTAATCCCTTCCTTCTCCCTTGGCTTATGCCAATTAACTAGGGACGGAGACCCTTAGTTTGTGTACTGTGTTTGTCCTTGTCTGTAAAGTGTAGAGTGTATGTAGTTTAAGTGTATTGTGTACTGATCTAACGAAGTGAATGGAGTACTGAGCTGTGGTAACCCGTGGGGTCGCTACTCCCCAAGTAACTGCATGCACAGATACCCCTTGCGGGCATAGACTTTCTTAATTTTGGAATTATTTTTCATATGTTAGGTGTGGTTTCCTAATTTCCTAAAGAAACATTCTTTTCATTTTTTTACTACTGTGAGAGGAAGTATTGCGTTAGTGTCAAATTTTCGAATTGAATATTCCACAGAAATGCAGCTCCGGAGTCTCAACAATAAGATTTTTTTTGTAATTGTATATTTGTGTGTGTTTGTATTACAAAGACTAGGAGATTGGATGATTTCCAGTTTCAATTTTGACAGGAATTTCCGAAATTTACCGAACAGAGGTGAATACCTGAACAGAGTGATCCTCCTTTGCTCGGTATTTCGGTTGATCTGTTATACGGATGGCTCCAAGACTAAGACTGGGGTCGGAGTGGGATCTGTGGGGGCTAGGCCTAAGGTTAAAATTAAGGCAGTTTGAGGGGGATAAATGCACTCTGTGCTAAGGAGATTCTAAGACAAGGGAGAAGAATCCTCCGATAGTCTTCACTTTACTCACACCAAATAGTCTGCGACTAGTGTGGGGCCAGCCTAACCGCCCTATCCAAAGTGTGATCTTGGAATAAGCTTGACACTAAGCTTGGGTGCGGCGACATGCAGGGTTTTTGGGCAACGAGTAGGCGGTCCAAGTTCCTACTTTTGTAGGGAACACTGTTGAATATCTATCAAAACAGTTCTCATGGAGAAATCAGTTTCCCAGATAACTTTTTAATATAAGAATTGTCTAATTTCGATGAAAATAGTTTTATGATAATGCTGGTATTCAAAAACCATCTTCCTTTATTATTTTAACCAAATTTAAAGTTAGAGTTTAGGTTAATTGTAAAAGCAGCTCTCCGTTAGTAGAATTTCTAGTTCATACCCAAATATGAATATATTTTGTTCATACAAATACACTCGCGCACATAATATGTAATATATAACTTGACAAACTTCTAAACAAGAGAAGCAAAGTTAAAACAGCAAATTCCATTTTCTGTATCAAACTAAACAAAGGTCACATAAAGGCAGGATATACTTGTTAACTAAAGAGAGAAAGCGTGTTGAAATTTTCAGATTCGCTTTAGACATTATCCTAGAAAGAAAGGTGCTAATATCTGCAAATTTAAAACAAAAGGATAAAGCCATTAGATTAGAAATATTAGTTTAATTATAATATACAAGAGTATTTACTTTATAAGATTTTGAAAATTAACTTTAAAAAATAACGGTGTATATAATAATATATAAATATGAATATATATGTATATATCATACATAAGGTGTAATATTATATAATAAATATTAAATAAGGGTGATTTTGAATATTCTTTCATAATTATTCGCTTAGACTGTAAGTTCTACAGCAAACTGAAATCAAAGTTTTAGGTTTATCGGTGAAGTTTCACTTTCTCCTCTAGTAATTCTCAAAAATTTTAAATATTTTGTACAATGAAACACCATATTCAGTCATTTTCGCCGATAGCATTATGCTATTATTAATGTCAATATTATGATTATTAATATTATCAGGATATCTTGTCCTTGCTCCAGTCACATGCCCCAGACTTCCGGCCAGGGTCCTAGCTATGATATCTGAGAATCATAACAGAGAATACTCAGGTTGCAATTAATGATTACCATCCATGTCTACCGGATTAATTCATCACCAAGATGGTGAGGAATTGTACATTATTGCTTACCGAGGTGAGCGATTCAATAAGTCATTCTATCCTAGGATACAAGCGGACTACATTTCCGCCCAAAAAGATTCAAATACGTACATAGATATCTCTTATGGATCCGAAACCAGTAAACCAGTATGCCCAGACCACTGACAAAATCAATGTTTTAAGTTCGCAGTAAATCAGAAGAATGGTGCAGGAATATCTCTGGGCAAAGACAAACGAAAAAGTTTATCAGAGGATCTCCGTAGGAGCTTACGACAAACTTGCACAAACAGGATCGTCCGGTGTAGACTCAGGAATCAGTTCTGGCCTTTGGGTGTTTCTTGACCAAGATGCAGATACCGCTCCATGGCCTCTGCAATAGTGAGGGCCTGGGCGAAAGCAAGATTCCTTCACTTAGGCGACGAATTTTTTGCGGCAACGAGGGAGGGGTTACAATAGATCTTCTTATGCCACGGTGATAGTGGACCATTGGGATCACTCTCCTTTCCTTATTCTATCTTTCCTGCCTGTCTGTCTCTTTTGAGGCTCTCTCATCAACAGTTCTGCTGTCTAGAGTTTTTGTTTTAGCTGTTGTTTTTTTTCAGTAAAACCAGTTTTTATTTTTTTTATTTTTTGTAACCTTTAAATTATTAATTAAAATTAAGTTTGAAGACGATTTTTGAAATAAAATTGTAAAATAATTGTCCTAGATGAAGATCGGGAGTGATTTTCAGACCTGATTATTTTCCAGATCCAGGCTTCCAGTGGTCTGTTTTTCAAAAGAAAATGAGCAATATGGCGTAAGAACTCTCTGTCTTACATAGTTTTCATTAAAAAAAAAATTAATACATTTTCAATATTTACATTTTTAGCATTATTTATTTTTTTGTTTTCATGGCATATTTCTATGCTGAAGCTTTTAATCTATCATCTGTGTTTTCATTGTTTCTAAATTTCCTTTTCCATTTTTAAGGCGTGGTCCTAGTGGCTAGAAGAGTGGCCATATACTCCGATAGTCAGGCACTTTCCTCACACCAAATAGTCTCAAGACTGGTGTGGGACTGTCTATCTGCTCTATCTGTTCGGAATAAGCGGACACTCGCCTGGGTGCCGGGCCATGCGGGGTTCCTTGGTAACGAAAGAGCGGACGCCCTGGTGCGGGAGGGCTCGAAGGATACCTTTATAGGCCCCAAGCCCTTCTGCGGGCTGCCCAGGAGCCTCATTCACGCTTCTATCAAGGAATGGATAGAAGACCAGCGTCTGCGATGGTGGGAAAGTACGCCAGGGCAGAGGCAGGCGAAACTCTTCATTAAGAGACATTTGCCTAAATTTACCAAGGACCTACTGAGCCATAGCCGAAGGGATATAAGGCTAATAGTGGGTCTACTAACAGGGCACTGTAGGCTGAATAGGCACATGCACCATTTATTACTTGCAGACAACGCAGTATGCGTTTCTGCAGGACCGAGGAGGAAACCCCGGTGCACATCCTTTGTGAGTGTGCCGGACTGGCAAGAACAAGGTTTCTTCAACTGGGGACTAGTAATCCCGAAGCCACGAGCTTCATGACGGAGCCACTTTCAGCTTTGCTAGGCCTGATTAAGAGGGCGAAGCTGAAGGATGTGCTATAAACCCAGGGGATCCACAATAGACCTCTTAATGTAGGTCGCAGTGGAATGAGGCGTGGCCCTTCCCCAAACTAATCTAATCTAAGCCGTGGTCCAGAAAATGTTTAAAATCAATTTTACCGATGATAATATGTTTAAAATAAAATTGATAGGAAGAGCGCTAATTTTTTCTCTTAGCCAAGTATAATAATACCATGCAATTCAATATCATTGAAAAACCTTAATCCCTGTTAATCCCGTGTTGTCGTTAAAGGTTTATATTTTGCGTGTAAAAAAGATTTAAATAAAATTTGCTATGACCCCTAGTTATAAATAAAATTCAAAAACTTATTAACATAATTTGCTGGAAACATTAGGTTCTGGAAATAATTTTACTTGGAAACTTTTAAGTAAAAGCTTTACAATACGATTAATAAAGTTAAAAAAATGCCTAATTAATTTTTATATACTCTGAGTTAAAAATACTGAAAGCTTAATTATTTTATGGTTACTGCAGAATATAATGAAATAAATATAATAAAAAAAAATCTGGTGTGACACACTCACACTACTTTCTCTTACTCCAGTTCTCAACATTATAGTTGACAAACTTTATAGTTTGTGTACCAAATTAATGAAATTCGTCGAAAACTGAAAAAACTGTCCAGTAAAAGCGCACTTCCGGTTTACTAATTTTCTTGAAACTCGGAATTTTAGCCATCTATTTATTTCTAATTAATTTTGTTTGGATGATATAATTGTATAATCAACTATGATAGCACTTGTGAGGAAAACATAACCCCACCCCTTCTTCAAAACTGCCCTTAAATGAATTTTTCCAGAGAAATGTTTTAAATAAAAGTTGTAGATCTTTGTATGTTTAGTTATGTAGGGAAGTTTCAAGAAAATCGTCGCAGCCATTTTTGAGAAAAATCGCGAAAAGTGAAAAAAATCATTTAGTAAAGTGGTAATGTAAACGCACTTTCGGTTATCCGATTTTTTTTCAAACTCGGAATTTCAACAACATATTCAATTCTAATTAACATTATTCAGATGACAGAATTTTTTAATAAACTGAAATAGCACTTTAGATTGGAAACCTAACCTCACCCCTCCCCCAGAAGAGCCGTTAAATGAATTTTCCCGGAGAAATGTTTCAAATAAAAGTTGTTAGCATGTGTAGTTGATACACTATGTTTGAAGAAAATCTTTGGAGCCAATTTTGAGAAAATCGCAAAAACGTAAAAAAACTAACTAATAAAGTGGTACTTCCGATTGAGAAATTTTAACAGATGACCCACTGTCGGATCCCATGGTGATAACTAAACGAAATATTAAGTTTGAACTTTCTACGATTTTTCGTTTTTGAGCTATGCTGTTCACATACATACAACACAACATACAGACAAACACACACACAGACCATTTGCTAAAAACCACTTTTTTGGACTCAGGGGACCTCAAAACGGATATTTCCGGTGAAAACTTATATCGGAAATTTGACACGATTACAATACTTCCTCTTACTAGGAGTAAGAGAAAGTAATAGGAAGAGTATTTAGTTGTATATTCAATTTTATAAACAATAAGATGTAATTGATTTAAAGTCATTGGAAAAATATGAAGTTAAATTTTAAATATGATTAGTTAAATTAAAAATAAAAATACACCTTAGAATTTCATTAATAATAATGATAATAATAGTAGAAGCTATTACCTAAAGCCGCAAGGTTGTCCATTTGGAGGATACTGCGATAACATTAAAAAGATTTAAGACTGTACATTCCTTGTGCACAAAGTAATAAATTACATTCTTCTTTATATTGCCTTCTACTTTAAGTGTGTAACTTTGTATACAACTCTGTAACCACTTCAACTAAAATTAAATGTAAATGGTTTTGTACACTATTTACCTCTTTTTTTCTTTTTTTTTAACCATTTAAAATAGAGATTAGAAATTATGTTGTTACATAGGTTTTTTTCTTAAAACAATTATGTCTAGTTGAAAGGGTGTTTAGTGTGAAATATTATATATAAATAAGCGATTAAAAGAACATTTGACGAAGCCTTATTTAAAGTTTGTAATTTGGACATTGTGGCATTGTGAAACTTAAATTATAGTAAATTAATTATAATGTATAAATAAAAATATGTCTTAACGTTTAATAATAAACTGATGGACAAAAGTTTTTAAAAATGTCAAAATGATGTAATTTGAAGTTACAATCTATTACTGTATTTTTTTTTATACATGCGTTGCAAGTGAACTCTGATCCAAGAAGAAATAAGAGACTGAACCATTTGTTTACGTTTTTAAATGACTAATTCTCTGAACTCTTGGTAACACGATAATAATCCCAGTTCATCACTTTCACTGCTTTTGGTAATTTCTCTATCCTATACATTTTTGTTTAGTTTTTTCTTATCAGTTCTTTATTTTTTAATTTATTTTAGATCTAATATGCATCTTCATGGTAATTATTAGGAAGAAATTAAATTACATGAAGAAAGGCTAAATCAAGCAACAATTGCTCAGAGATGAACCAATATACTGTCTCAAGAATTTTAGTACGCCATAGGCAGACTGGTAGCTACTCCCGACTGGTTTGTCACTAGTAATCAATTATGACATTTGATCGCTTCTATCCGTGATATCCACATTTCAAGTAGGACAGTTAGAAGAAGGTTGAATGAAGCCAACTTGGCTTCCAGGATACTACTGGCTCTCTTTTTTCCAGTGCCCATAGAGTTGCCAGACTTCAATATTCTCGTGTACATGTCAATTGGATAGTAGGAGAATGGATACGTGTTTTATTCACAGATGAATCGAGATTCATTCTATTCTCGCCAGATGGAAGGGTGAGAATATGGAGGCGACAAGGGGAGAGATATGCAGAGGCTAACATCTCTTCAAACTTGAGTTTTGGTGGAGGTGGGATTAAGGTATGGTGAAGCATAAGTTTTGATTGGCATTGTTGACACTAGTACATTAAACGCCCAGAGGTATCTTCAGAAAATTATTCAGCAATAAGTTATGCCATTTACCGAAAGAATCGGTGATAATTTTTTATTTATGCAAGACAACGCCAGATGTCACACTGCTCCGAGTTGTCCTGCAGTACCTACAAGATGTTGCAATTAATCATTTGGTATCCCCACCGAGAAGTCCAGACCTAAATCCTATAGAGCACCTTTGGGACACTATTGGAAGACGTCTTAGGCTTCGCCCGGATTGCCCTAGCTCTCTAATGGAGCTAAGTATAGCGATTATTGAAAAATGGAATGGGATCTCACAAGAGATTATTCAAAATCTCATTGCTCTAATGATGAGTAGGCTTGGGGCGGTTATTACAGCTGAAGAGGTGTCACAGAATATTGTTGACAAAAAGTACAAATTAAAAAATAATAGAAATGTTTTAGTTTTGAATTTTAGATTACTTTTTTTTTAACTTCGTTGAGCTTTTTTTTTTTTAATTTGTGAAAATTAACAACTTTTTACTTAATTTCTCTTTTGTTCCCTTGGACTAGAGTCCATTCACAACGAATCCACCAAAAAAAAATACAGTAATAGATTGTAACTTCAAATGACATTTTGAAATTTTATGCAAAACGTTTGTCCAGCAGTTTATATATAATCTGGGTGATTATATAATACTCGTAGAGCAGTGGCGAAAGTTCACATGGTGGATTTGGCGTTCGTTAACTGATAGGCAAAATGTAGTTACAATTACAGTTTCATTAGTGAAATGTAATTACAATTAACAACTACAAATGAAATTGCACTTTCCTTTTTATCAACTGATGTATTTATAGTTGAAACTCGTAACTACTATAAATCAGCAGTTGAGAAAAAGTGGTTGCAAAAGCAACTATCAACTGTATTTATTGTTGTGATTAGTTATAAAACTGGCAACTATGACTACTTGCTTCTAACTTTATGTATTTCTTTATTTTTTTTTTTTTTAAACATACTCAGTTTTATATATTTATTTCATAGTTAATCTTTAACTTTTAACTTTCAAACTTGATCAAATAAGAATAGTAACTACAACTGCTAATTGTAATTTTTCAATTTGATTGTAATTTTACAATTCCAACTGATAACTTTATTAGGTGTAACTCTGTAATAATTGTTACTTATAACTATTTAACTAGTAATTATCAGTTAAAAATGTAGAGTTACTATTGCCCAATTCTGACTGTCATCTCTGAGTAAATTTGAAATGATTATTATTTTACACCTATAACATGAGTAAATGTTTGACAGTGTTTAAAGTTTGGCTGTTTTTTTTTGTTTTATTTTTTTTTTATCGCGGAGAAAATCTCGAGCAGGCGTACAGAGACATCGTCGAAACGAACAAAATCGAAAAATGAACATTTGAGGATTCAGAAAAGATCAGCAACGAATGGAGCACATAAAATTAGAAAGTGTGCGGAGCTCTATCAAAATACTTCGCGAAATGGACTTCATTACTTTCATCTACTAGTACCACTCTTAAAGTACAAGAATCTACCATAAGAAATGGATACAAGAGTAAGAACGACACTTATACTTGATCTTCTTAGTATATGCACTCACTTAGCAATGTTAGTAAAAGGCGTAGTTCTATATTACTAAGCTTGTAACAGGAGCTTCCCTATACATATCGATCCTCCCCCCCCCCCCGTTTTCTTTATTTGTTGCTATTTATACAATTATATGTATAAGATTCGTAAAATTTTATAATAATTAAAAATAAATGGAACTGGGTAGAAGATGTCACTTATTAGTGATACTTCAAATTTACTCTCATTTAGTAGATCTCGAGGTCACTTGACATTTACAGCCTTCGAACAGGATTAATTGGATGCAAGTTTACGGAAAAGGAGTTAGGGAATTTGTTGTATCACGGGTTGCGAATAGGAGTTCTTCACAAACGTTTGGGATATTTTTCTATGGTCTGTATAATAGGAAACAGAGAAAGGAACTAAGACGATTTTGCGGAGGATTTTGGATGTAGTGTTTGTGTACTTTATTATAGTAAGATCGGTTGGTTTGCTCCCACGGTTCTGCACAGTGTGTCTACATAGGTTAAATAAACCTAGATAATAGTAAATTATTAGTTATGTTTTAGCAAAACTGAAATTAGATCTCCTGCCAATTAGTCGCATTAGCGACTTTGTAATGTTTGAAATTGTCAGTTGATTAGTCTATTATGTAGCTTCTAAATGAGACGTTAGTCTAAATGTAGTCCTATAGTGACTTTTTTTGCACTGAAGATAGTGAGCCATCGCCTTATAGAATGGAGTAGTAATTAATCGAAGGAAGGTGAAAAGAATGTTTTGCTTTTTTTCATCCCTGATTTTGATTTTCCATTCTGTGAACAGAGTGAATTCAAGTGGCCCTGAAGATTTCGTGAAAGCAAGAATGGAATATCTTTCGATGAAGAGAAATTTTTGACATACGTGGATTATAAATGAACTTATTGTTGAAAGGGCTCATTAATTTTATTAAATATGATTTTGACAACTAACTTTTGAAGGGATTTTGTCAGATTTCCTATGGAAATTGCATTTTCAACTACGTTCTAGTTGCAGTTTTACTAGAACTCTGTTGTACACCTTTGACCCTAATTGATCTTAACATCATACAACAATGTGCTAATTGACCATGTTATGTAATAATATGGTATCTTGTATCTACCACGTTGTGTTGTGCATAGTTCCTTTATTAATTATCTAGGCCACGTACAACTGAGGTAATGCGTCTAGCATAATTGGGAGTTGCCTACTATTATGGGGATTAAGCAAGCAATTAATTCAACAATATAATTAGCTAGATCAACAAAATGAAACAAATAAATAAACTGTCAGTCAATATTCTTTCTTGAATGGGTAATTAAGAAAAATTGTAGGCCAAGTTTTGTACTGAAAATTAATTATAACTGAATTAATTAAAAGATTTTATTCATTAACCACGCTCAGTTTTGGTCAAGACAGTCCATTAATTAAAATATTTACGATTACTTTTCTGGGAAAATTATCGAGTAGAAAGAAAAAAGGGAAAAATCTGGTATGAAATACTCACACGACATACTCCGCTGCAATTTCCATTTTCTAAAACATCTATTTGATCATCAGAGAAACTCAAATATGTATTTCCAGGTAAGAATTCAATTTTTAAAAGTGTGACGCAATCAATCGCAATATTTCCAGATATAAAACTGATGACTTTGTTTTGGTAGCAATTTATTCTAAATCTCGATTAATAAAATTTATTGAAACTTGTAAATGTCCTCAATGCATTTGTAGTGATTAGTGTCAGATTTTAATGACCATTAAAAAAAGCATCTATCTCTTTAATGAGCTTCCTAAAAATCAATATGGATAGATAGATAGATAGATAGAATTTTTATTTACATATACACATATACAAAAGTTGTAAAAAAATGTAGGATTGCAAATGTATATACATTACACCCTCCAGCACAGTTTATCATCTATGTCTGCTTAAGTATTTTTATACTATTGACAGTAGAGGAAAACGGGGGGGGGAACCTATGACATAGTGAAAATAATTAAATTGAAATGATATGTTTGATATTATATCTTTCTATATTATATTTGAAATATAATATAGTTGATGCGGAGTCTTCAATTGATGTAGTTAATTTTGTCAAAGACGTCTGTAAGTTTGTTAGATATTATGTCGCTTCTGTAAGAACTGATGAACTTCATCAGTATATAGGTAGGACAAGTGTGTGTATATAAATCTGTCTGTATTTTAATGATACATCGTAATTTGCTATAGATTGGCAGACAGGATTTGGGTGGATATTTAGTACGGACAGGAATTTAAATAGTCAGTTTTTGATGTAGTCGGTAATAGTGGATGTGTAAGTTAAATCATATTGGTATGTAATTCGAGTATAAAGCGGCAAACTGGTAGCGAAGCGGAGGAATTTAGCTTGCATAATTTGGAATGTGGAAAGGTTGGACTTGGAGGTAAAGCTCTAAGCTGAACAGGCATAGGAAATAAATTAATTTATTTCTGGTGGACATATTGGAGTGGGAAGAGACGTCGAATGGCTGTCTTATACCTTTGTTAACTCCGTCATATATGTAAATGGTGAAGTTTAGTCTGCGGTCCAGTATACCTCCGAGATATTTTATATTGTCACTCCAAGGTACTGTTGTAGTGTTGACTGTAACAATTGTTGTGGCTAGTTACCCTTGTGGCCAGGGCATGTTGGCATTGAAGGGAATAAGATGGCCGACGCCCTGGCGAAGATAGGCGCAGCGACTCCGCTTCTAGGGCCAGAACCTTTTTGTGGGCTCAGCGACCAGGTTCTCTTGGAAGAACTTAGGAAGGACGAGAAGGCAAAGAGGACTCAACCCTGGAACTCCCTCCCTGGTTTTTGGCAGGTCAAGATCTGTCTGGGTAATTATAACCAACGGAGATCGAAGGCCTGCATCGGCTTGAGTAAGACAAGCTCCTCGTTGTTACGGGTTTCCTCATGGAGCATTGTCGACTCAGAGGACACCTGACGAAGCTGGGTTTGGAAAGTGACAGCTCCTATATGTGGGGAGTTGTAGGAAAATCCAATACATCTCCTAACGGACTGCGAGGCTACAATTCAGAGAAGATTTAAGAACCTGGGTAGTAACCAAATGGCGGAGGGGGATATACCCTCCTAGAGCCCGTCAGGTTACTAGGATTCCTTAGGGATCTTAACCTGATGGAGGTTCTGTAGTACGGATGTTCATTTGGGACATCTGCTCGGGTGCTGTGGGCAAGCCTGCAGCACCCAGGGGGCACAGTACACTATAGATCGAAAAGTCGCAGTGTATTGGACCCCCTTCAATAAAAAAGTTGTGGGTAATATACGGCCTATGTTTTGTAAAGATTAAGGCTTCCGTCTTGTATTGTCATGGTTGATGCGGAGTCTTCAATTGAAGCAGTTAATTTTGTCAAAGACGTCTGTAAGTCTGTTAGATATTGTGTCGCTTCTGTAAGAACTGGTGAACTTCACCAGTATATAGGACAAGGTTAACTTTTCTGGGCTTAAGAATAGAGTATGAAATATCCATACTCGAAGAAATTCTTTAAATTACTTCTTGGTTTCTTAGAATATAAAAATACTTTTCCTAGAATAGTTGTTAAGTAGTAGTAATACGAGAATTGTGTAGATAGTATAAGAAGTTTGAAGGAAACAGATGAATGAGTTTTGGAGAAATCAGCGACAAAGTAAAAAAAAAATTTTTGTAAAGTGACACTTCCGGTTCACGGATTTTGAACGAAATGTGCGAATATTTTCCCATGATAGTATCTGAAAGGAATATCAAGCTTGAGTTTACTCCAATTTTACTTTTTTCAAGGTG
The DNA here is from genome assembly GCA_011037195.1 of Triatoma infestans. NCBI lineage: Eukaryota > Metazoa > Arthropoda > Insecta > Hemiptera > Reduviidae > Triatoma > Triatoma infestans. The sequence continues at coordinate 35,676 of JAAEAF010000417.1, forward strand.
TTTTTTATTCACATACAGTAAGAGAAAGGAAATATGTATTTTTTGTGATTATTTGGTACTGTAATGGTGTAAAGAGAAAATAAATAGTTCTGTGACTTTCATTGTTTTGAAAGTAATCTCTCTTTCTCTCCAAGGAATTCTTCTTTAATAATCTGAGGGACAACGATGATAAAGACGTAACCATTAAGAACGACCCAGCAAGTATATGAATGGTCTTCAAGATATCTATAGATTCTATTATACAATAATATAAGCTATAAATTTTTATCTAAGATTAACTGTAGTAGAAAAAAAAGAAGAAAAGAAAAACTTTGGAGGGAGGCAATTGTTTGGAGAAGGGGATGAAAGTTAGATCCTGGATACGGCCATCAATCAGCTGTCCCTGAACTCCCGGCAGTGATACTCCCGGATACTACAGATAATCTTCCCCTTGTTTATCAGAAAGAGAAGAAACGCTATTCTATATACTTAAAAGACAGAGGGTAAAACTTTCTGTTCGTACTGTGTAGAGTGAATGAGTCGACTTGTAAGACAAACGACAGCAGTCAACTTATTGTTGGAGACAATGTTGCCACCACAGCTAATCACCGGATATATTTCTCTCTTTTCCCCTTGCCATTATCATTCTTCTCCTTTATATAAATATATATTATATTTATAAACGTTACACTGATGATTTTTAGCTAAAAGAACATCTGTCACTTTCTAATCTCCAAAAGCTTAATTTCCTATACTCTTTAATGCTACAACTTCTGTATAGTCCTTTCTGCTAAACGATATTTAATGACAACCTAAAAATAATCTTATATTTTTTCTTTACATGTTTACATTATTTATTCGATAAAATTATTCTAAGAGATATATTGTTTATGCAATTTATTCAAACAAGTTTTCCATTTTGTATATACATATACAAAAGATGTAAAAAAATGTAAGAGTGTAAATGTATATACATTATACCCTCCAGCACAGCTTATCATCTATGTCTACTTAAATATTTTTATACTATTGACAGTGTGGGGAAACGGGGGGGAGGAAACCTATGACATAGTGAAAATAATTAATTTGAAATGACATCTTTGATATTATATCTTTCTATATTATATTTGACATGATGTGTCTATATTTTAATGATATGCCGTAATTTGCTATAGATTAGCAGAGAGGATTTGGCAAAATCTGATTGCTTGATCTTCAATTCAATTTCGACATTTAGAGCCAAATTTTTGCCATCTTTCCTCAACGGATTTTTGGGGTAGTGGTTATGAGCATGGCCTTATAACCAGGAGATCCCCAGTTCAAGTCACGCGCATATAACTGCTAGTTTTTATATTCGTTTAAAAAATGTTAATAGTAAAGTATGTGACACCCCCCGTCCGCGACACCTAATTTGGTAGGTTGGACGTTAAGCCCGCCTGAAAGAATTCACATTACTGTTTAAATGACAGACCACAAGCTAGCTTAGACTACGATAGAGGACAGTTTAGAGTTAAACACAACTCCCAGTGAGACTTAAAATAAATGTCTGCAAAAAATTATTTGAAGTGATTTTTACGAGGGTCTTTCAATAAGTAACGAGACCAATCGCTATAGCTCAGAATCAGTTTATTTAATCAATACAATAGTTTCAGGGCATCAAGTTGCGCCATCCTTGTACTTAGTTTCTCATCAGCTGTTCGAGAGTAGTTGGAAATCATAACCTCAAATGTATTCAGTTAACAATGTCGAGTCTGCTCGAGCATTGCACCTCGGAAGAACAATGCTCAGTGATTAGTTTTTTAGTTGCAGTGGGTATCAAAGCTAGTGAAATCCAAGAAACAATGTTCAAAGTGTACGGGAATTATGGTTTGAACCGTTCGAACGTTTACAAATGGGTAGAACAGTTTAAAATTAGCCGTGTAAGTGTCTATAGTGAGCAACAAAGTTGCAACTTCCTCCTTCGAATCTCGCATTATCGCGTTAATTTAGGACAACAGGCGTATTGCTGTTGAACTGATAGCTGAAGATGTGCATGCGAGTGTTGGAACTGTCCATAACATTATTCAGAATAAGCAGCAGGCGTAATTTTGCTTCATGTCAACGCGCGCCCACACACGCCACAGTTAAGTCAAGAAACTCTTCAAAAATGGGGTGAGATATCCCCCCTACAGCCTTGACTTCGCCCCATCGGACTTCCTTTTGTTTGGACCCCTTAAAGAGGCTGTACGTGGGAAACATTTTCAATACAATGAAGAAGTTAAAAATCACGTGCAAAAGTGGCTTCGAGATCAACCCAAAGAATTTTATCAGAGGCATACACAAATTAGAAGTACGATGGGACAAGTGAATAAATGTTGCTGGGGACTATATTGAAAAGTAGCCAAAGTTTTATATTGATTAAATAAATCGTTTTTTTGCGATTTATTTCTTTACTTACTGAATGACCCCTCGTATAAGTTAATAGATAATTAGTAGAGATTTTGGGGAGCCTTTTTTGGGTGGGGGAAATTGCAGTAAACTGAAAACCCATTCTGTACAGTTGTTCTTCCGGTCGACGGATTTCGACCGTAACATTTTGAATACCATGGTATTATCTAGATAGAATAATATCAGTATCGAGCTTCCTAACGGATTTTCATTTTCATAAATTAAATTTGAACAATTAACTTGACCATGGAAGTGACCTATTTCTTTCGCAGTATAACAAGAGAGTAAATTTGAACACTTCTTGATGATTCAGCAGTATTTATGATGAAAGTGCTTGCAGGCAACAATATTTGCTGAATTGAAATTTGTATATTAAGTTATGATGCGCAAAAAAACTGTCTCAATTACGAATCATAAACAATTAATTTCTCACAAGTAAGCTGCTGCTTAAAAAAAAGAAAACATTTTTCAAAGTGAAGTAGTAAGACATGTATAATTTTCTAATTATTACCATTTATTCTCAACTATAATAACTTCATAACAATTTTTCTCTTTAAAATTCAGATTAATATTCATGCGAAAATAATGGAAATTAACAAGAAACATTTTTCACTTTTATTAGTATGAGATGGTCTAGTGAAAATTATTCTGAAATAAGAGACATGAAAATGTTAAAACAAGAGCTGTATATAGGAGCTAGCTAACATTCTGGGGAATTCTCTCTCAACGTTTGCCTCTTCCTAATGGTAGCAATGAAGGTGAACTGCTGTAGAATTTTCGGCTAGTTCAACCATTGCCAGAGGTGCTACTGTTCTGGTTATAGTACCTATTCTGCTCAGACATTGTCGTATCATTTCTTTCACAGTAACTATCCTTCCCATTTTCTAACATTCCAACTTCCATCTCTTACCTGTAATAATATTTATCTCCTTGTATAATTCACACACACACAAAGTAAATTCTCACTTATTCTGTACTTTTCATTTTGCTCTTACTTTGAGAAAATTTTACCCTTTCGCTTGTTATAGTATTTTCTCCTACGATAAAATGGAAGAAAAGTTCCATTTAACCCTTACATTTTTACTAATAGAGTATTTTATGAAAATTGAACAAAGTTCACAGAAAATTTTGTAGATCTGTTTAATAACATGGTATTTCTCAGTAATATTTGAAAATGATGTACCTAGGAAAATTAAAAGGTTAATATTTTCTATAATTATAATAAATATATTGCAATTACAGGAAGGAGCAGATATAGGATTACTAAAAAGAAAGTACTAGAAGAAAGAGTTAAACATAAAAATATCGTTTAAGTTCGTTATCTATAATGTTATTGTGTGTTGTCTGTATGCGTATGCGTGTAGTGTTTGTTTGTAATACTGTGTATGCGTTTTTAGAGAAGAGATCTGTTTTAAGAAACAAGTAATAAGAATTTCTGTTTATAACAAATAATTTGACTATAATTGAATAATTGAATTACAACTACAAATTAATTGTAATAAATGTAATAAGCTTATAAATATATAAAAACTCTTGCACTTAAATATTCTTTAGCTAGATTGATTTTAAACACGTAACACTAACCGGCACTGATGTTGACTGTTGTGAGACGAATGGATAATTGGTTGAATTCTTGAATACGACTGTTTTGTATTTGAACCGCTACAATACTGGTTGTAGTTAAAACCTGCCTTTATGATATACTTATATGATTTCTAGAAGGGTGTTAAAAGAAATAGAGTGCCCGAGTTTCCCGACCTCACTTGTAACGGTGTCTTGTACCTGCTTTTGACCCTTTGCCAGTCAACGTATAAATTCCCTTTTAAAACTGATATAATTAAAAATATAAAATATATTTACAAATTATATCCCTCTCCACTTACTGAATAAATCTATCTTAACAATATTCATTACAATTTATAAAGCCTGCGCAACTCAGGGTACAGTGCTCTAAATGTCAAGCTTCCTCTGTCTGATAACTCTATTCAGTTTTCCCTTAATCTGCAACTTTCCTTCTTCATAGCTAAGATCATATTAATTTCTATATAAAATTTGTAATACAGACTACCCTATAACCATAGATCCTAGTCAGTCATGTCTTGCATGCAACTACAGCATATTTAGATCTCCCATTAAAAGCTATAATGATATTATTATTGTCCATATTTTGTAGAAAACTTCACAGTAATATTTTGATATCTGATTTTAGTTCTAATGTCAATTCTGGGCTAATCAGGACATCAGATAAGCTTTTCTTGATTCATCAAATTTAAAAAATTTATTTTCAAAACAAACCATCAACACAAGTAATAAGAAAAATAACAAAATTTTATAGAATAAAAATTATTTAATAGACATAAATTTTATTACATAATTCAATTAGTAGTAGATGGAGCAAGATAGCAGGAAGAAGATAAGAGAGAGAGGAAAAAAAAAACTAGATACGTTACATACATCGGTAAAAGGTATGGATTAGTTAATTAAAGAGAATGGGAAAGCTAAGGTTGTGTCGGCTAGTGAAGACTGCCTATGACAAAAACTGCCCCTCCACAGGTTTAAGGCAGCCAACTTGTAAGTCTGGCCAGTGATGCGAGAGTTAGAGTACGTGCTCAGTATACAGAGATCACTACCCACTCGGCCCAGTAATCTGTTGATGTCCGACTGGTCATGTACTGGTGTGCAATCCAGGTCCCCTATACTTTACCACACCCATCATTCAACGTTTTTCTTTATTACTGGCCACGTTACTATAATTAGTTAAATGTTAATAATTCAAATTAGAAGAATAATTGCGACTCTATACTAAACTCAACGTTTAGATAGGTCACAAACTTTTCTTTAATAACATTTTTTTGCTTCAATGAAATCTTCGCTGTCTTTAATTCTAAAATGGTATATCCTAGGGTGTCAGCCTTTGCAGTGCACAAAAAAAAAAAAATTAAGTGATAGTATCTGAAGCTGATTGATATTAAAAACAGAAGTCATGAATGGTTAGATATTCCTTTAAGACAATTTTCTGGCTATGTTTTTAACATTGGCGCAATGAGGCTTACGTCTTTGCCTTTATTCAGGAAAACAAACTAAATTTAAAGTAACTTGGTCGGCATCGCCATATATCTTGGTAGCAACCCATTGGTCTTTCAGGCTGAAATTTTCGCCATTCTAAGTTGCGCCCAGTATCTTAGGGATAAGGGCTTAACGGGCAGAAGGATCATGATCTTCTCTGACAACCAGGCCGCATTAAAGGCTTTAGAGGCGAATTGCATCAGGTCGAGGATTGTTAAGGAATGCCGCGAACAGCTAGAATCTCTGGCAAACCACAACAGCCTTCGGCTGGATTGGGTGCCGGGATATAAAGGCATTGAAGGCAACGAAGAGGCCGACAGACTGACGAAGATTGGCCGCCTCACGAACGCCCATTGGTCCGGAGTCTTCTGCAGCATCTCGTACAGAACTTCCCGTGGGGCCATTGAAAAATGGCTAACACACAAACATACAATTTATTGGACAAATATTGCAGAGCTGAGGCACTCTAAGATTTCCTTGGAGGGCCCCCTCAAAGACTCGCACAAACTATAACCTCGACAGAACGAAAATGGAGCTAAGGAGACTTACTGCCCTAGTTACAGGGCATTGCCTTTTAAGGAAACATATGCATAATATGGGTCTCTCTGAGGACCCATTCTGCAGAAATAAATCTAAAATTCATTTCTGCAAAATTATAAGAGATGGTGTTACGGATTTTGGAAATAATACTTGAAAAGCAAGCCCCCTTCCCCCATAATCTCCTAAATTTTGTTTTTCTGGGAAAAGGTTTAAAATAAAAGTGATGGGCAAAATATACATTGGTGGAAATCATTCGAAATTCAAAACCAAAACTTCATTATTTTGATCAAACACGCACATTCACTTATAATAATAATAATAATATATTTTTATTTGTATAAACATTTGTTTTTACAAATCGAGTCTTTGTGGGCAAAACAAAATAAATAATATATTATGGAATACATTATAGTAAATTACAATTGAGACAATAAACAAAATAGAATTAATACAAAAGTACAAAAATTCTAACTTAAGTTACATTATAAGAAACAAATAAAAGTGTAAAAAGAAATGACACTATCGTTACATAAAATTTATAAAATCAGAAAAATAAAAACATGAATAAAATAAACAACAAAAAAAAAAAAATTAATCATCATAAGAATACAAATAAAGTAAATTATACATCGGAACCAAATTTAAAAAAAAGAGGCAGAAAGAAACTAAAAGTTATTCTTTAATCAAATCTCTGAGTGACCTAGAATGAAGAAAGTTCTGGTACATAGGATTTAGATAAAGTATATCTCTAACAAACAACATCGAATCCAAGGAGCAATCTATACTAGGTAAATGTAAGTTTCTAATATTAGCAAGCGCAGAACAAAGCCACACAATATGTTCCAAAGTTTTCTGGCTCATTCTTACATAATAAACAAATACTTCCTTTATCTTCCGGTATTTTATCCGTCGTAGCATGCATATTAATTATGTTCCTGACCGATTTCGGATATTCATCCATCGTCAGAGCAAATTCACCAAGTTCGTGTAGAGAGTTCACTTCAACGAAATGTGTTTTGTAGACTCACACTTGTTATATGCTATGTTATATAGCCAACAAGTGTGAGTCTACAGAAAAATTTCGTTGAAGTGAATTCTCTACACGAACTTAGATAGATGAATATCCGAAAGCGGTCAGGAACAAAACTAATATGCATGCTACGACGGATAAAATACCGGATGCTATCCAGCAATGCGGACCCAGCCACATTTTCAACTTCCTTTATCTATTTTATAAACATTTACTTCCCACGAAAAATCTAAGGGAATTGTATTGGTATCGTTTTATGGATACCGGGAGTTGAAGGGAGGAGTAAGCGTTGTTAGTTAGAGAATTAGAGAATTGGTATTCGAAATACGTACTACTGATTTATGAAAATAAACTATATTTTAACAAATAATTTAAAGTGTATTGAAACAGAAAAACTAAGATGCACAATTGTAAATGAATATAAAAAATATTAAAGAAGTAGTGTTAAAACCTTAAATAAAGACGCGCTCGCGATGAGTGATGGTGCTTGAACTGATGTGGACTGCTGTCTAACTGATTGATAACTGATGTCCTACTCCAGTGGAGCGACGATTATATTTGCATCACTCACACATCGGCTGATGTGTAAGTACGTGCCACACTAAGATATCTCTCGTAGTATATTGACCCTAGGGGAGGTCGGTAGTCAACAAAGGCTGTTTGGCCGGGGTGGCGACGCTTGTTAACAGGTGGTAGCCAGGTGGCCTCTTGAGTGTACATTGACCCTTGTATGAAGGAAATACAAAAAGGGTTTTGCGGCGGTTCTCTTGACTGTATATTGACCCCTGTTTGAAAGGGTTTTGCGCGGTTTCTTGACCTGCAGATAGCGGCTGGCTGGATCCTTTTCCATTGTCCAACCACTAGTATAATTTTTAGATTTATTTAAAAATTATATCTTCTTTCTTCTTCTTGCCATCATATCACAGAATTATTGGAAACTGGGCGGATTTGGATAGTAAATTTAATTTTTCTAAAGTTCACTCTATCCCTTTAGAATCCAATTTAGTATCCAAAGACGATGTGTCATCAAACAAGCAAGAATCCTCATCAGTTTCACTTAAATTACCAATTCGACAATTAAAGCCACCCATTACGATAATTTTAGTACTTTCTTCATTGATGCTCTCTAACTCATATAATACATCTGAAATACACTGTAAACAATTGATAGGGACACAGGCGAAATTGAAATAAATCAGACAAATTATATAAGTATAAACCTTCAAATTAAACGAAACTATTAAACAATAACTTGAGGTAAATAATAATTTATATTGAAAATATTTTTAATAAGAAAAGCGAGACCGCCGCTTGCTCTTTCTTTCTGTTTCTCTTTAATTACTTCCACTATACATAACATTAAATTTCTTCAGATAATCAGGAAAATGAAAATTCTTGTCAATAAGCCAAGTTCTACAAACCCATTAATATCGAATGAACTTAATTAATGTTTTTTGTATGTCATGTAAGACATATAAATTTTTAATACCATGCACGTTCCAAGAAAATAATTAAATGAATTTAAATTTAGCTGATCATTACTGTATGTAAATTTAAAGAAGAAACATCTGAAATAACGTAACCAGGCACGGATGACGAGGATGAAACCGATTATTGCTATTGCGAACCAGATCGCATCAACCATTTATTTAAACGTTTCTCCTCCTTATCAGCTTCACTCTTATTTTTCGTTTCTTCTTCCCCCTTCATTCTTCTCGTCAATCTTGGCTCTGGGGTTTTCGCAGACAATAGTTCCTTTCCCTTATTAACTTCTTCTTCACCATGGATAATGATGGTAGCGATGACGATTTGGCCACTACATGAGCATAAGGTAGCTTCTTTTTTGTTTTGACATCATCTAATGTGAAGATTTTTCCTGATATAACTAGTTTATCGTGTCGTAAGTCACACCTGAGTCCATAATCGATGGCATCTTTCCTATACGGCAATAATTGTTTCCTCACAGTATGGATCTCAGGTGAATAATCGGCGAATACACTTAGAGCGGTACCAGCTAACTTTCTAGAAGATTTAATTATTTCTAACTTTTTAGAATAAGTTGTTAATTTAATAAGTATGGGACGCACTCTCGCAGGCGAACGAGGACCTATACGTTGCAACCATGCGAGATCGGATTTAGTAATGTTCAATCCCAATTTGTTGCATATAACATCCGTCACTGACTTTTCTAAATATTCCTTTTCAGTTTCAGATACTGTCTTTTACTCTTACTCTCTCTCTCTCTCTCACGCACACGCACACATACAAACCAATCACTAAAGATTTTTTTCGGAAAACTCATGAAATCATGTATTTCAGGGTGAAAGTACATTTTCAAAAATTTGACACGCTCGAAAAAATTTCCTTTTAAATCAGTAAAAAAAAAAAAAAAGTCAAAATTTAAATTCTTTCATAAGAAAAAAGTGCAATAGCAGCTTACACACGTAGACCCATTTCTTTTTTTCAATTTCTTTCACATTTCCCCTAAATATCCATCGCCCTGCGTGGTGGATGATTCTCTTATAGTGTAAATTTTGTGTATAAATGCCTCCTATTGGTGCTTGAGCATACAGTTTATTTCATTAAGGTCACATATTCTATAAAAGCGTTTGCTCTCCGAGTTCTTTAACTTCATCGGATTTCATTGATGGTCCAAGAGAGAGAAGCTAATCATTTAGGCATGTGGTTATTTAGTGGTAGCTTGTGGCAAGAGCGGTATTGTAAAGGGCTTGTATATGTAAGTTTTAAGAGAGAGAAGTAATAGAATAATTAAGAAAACACTGGTAGATTAAATTAAATATATTCTTCAAAGATATTTAAATGCTATTCAATAACACAGCAATATGCTTATTAATTTACTGAAATTAGTTGGAATAAACTCTTATGTTTTAACTTATATCTGGCACTGATTCCTGTAGTGTTCTGCTTGAATGTCTACCACAGACTGTGTTGAAGGAATGTCTTCTAATTGTTCGTTCAAATCTTCCCCTTTGAGAAGAAGGGGTAGACAATGCTAACAAGGTTCATGAACTCTTCCTGTAGCTGTACTCTTCTACCTGCGTGTACCCTTTTTTTGCCAACGAGCTTGCATTTTCTTCATATCGTAATTTTCTTTAAATAAAATAGATATAATTTTTTGCATCCATCACATTATTTATAACTGCCAGAGTTGAAATGAGAGATAACTGTGGTCCCAAGATTGGCAGCAGATTTCTCGAGCAAAAACAAAACAAAAAAAATTAGCCTGGGAGCTCGTATTGACAAGGAGGATGAAACAGAGTTTTAAGAGCCATATTTTGTGTTTCTTTATGAGGCAATATCCTGAAACTATGGCACTCTCTTCCTGGGAGGTATACTATACATGAGTGTAGAGTAGATATAACAAATTAAACTTGAGAGTATGTATTTTCTAAAGAAGCATTTCATGATGGCCTCTCAGTTTTGTAAGATATGTCATAAAAAAAAACATTCAGAACCTAAATATTCTGGCCGCTTATATAATTCTTTAACCAAACTATAAATAGTCTTTGGGCTAAATTGCAATTTTTAGTAAGTGGGTTATAATGAAAGACGTTCACATAAAAAAAAAAAAATGGAACTCCATGAGAGTTCGGCAATTATTAAATTTGCGATATCTTCGTTATGGTGATTTTTTTATAGGGTTAAAACAGAAAATACTAAGATTGTTTAAAATTAAATTTCAGGCTGAGTTTTGTTCAATACTCTTTTGCATAATGAAGAACTAACGAAGATAAGGAACAGTGATGAACGATGTAGATATGGAAAAGAGACAAGTAATAGTATTGTCAGCAAAGACTAATGAATTGTTTAAAGAGAAATTTTATTGACATTCATTGTTACAATTCATCTTGAATTAATTTTCCAGATTTATTGTGGACATTTTTAAATAATTCATTATTAACAATTCAGTTTTTTTTTGTTTTTTACTTTCTCTTACTCATAGTAAGAGGAATATGAATCGTGTCAATTTTCGATATCGAGTTTTCACCGGAAATATCCGTTTTTGAGGTCCCCTGAGTCCAAAAAAGTGGTTTTTAGCGAATGGTCTTGTGTGTGTCGTGTGTGTTGTGTGTGTGTGGTGTATGTGTGTATGTATGTATGTGAACAGCATAGCTCAAAAACGAAAAACCGTAGAAAGTTGAAACTTGATATTCCGTTTAGGTATCACTATGGGATCTGACACTACGTTATCTGTCAAAATTCCTCAACCGGAAGTACCACTTTACTAGTTGGATTTTTTACTTTTTGGCGATTTTCTCAAAAATGGCTCCGACGATTTTCTTTAAACTTCAAACATCAACCACACATACAAAGAGCTACAACTTTTTTTTGAAACATTTCTCCGGGAAAATTTGGGGGAGGGGTGGGGTTAGGTTTCCATCTAAAGTGCTATTTCAGTTTATTAGACAATTCTGTCATCTAAATAATGTTAATTAGAATTAAATATGTTGTTGAAATTCCGAGTTTGAAAAAATCGGATAACCGGAAGTGCGTTTACTTTACCACTTTACTAAATGATTTATTCACTATTTCGCAATTTTCACAAAAATGGCTCTGACGATTTTTTTGAAACTTCGTATATAACTAAACATGCAAAGATCTACAACTTTTATCTAAAACATTTCTCTGGGAAATTTCTTTTAAGACCACTTTTAGGGGAGGGGTGGGGTTAGATTTTCATCAAAGTGCTATCCTAGTTCATTATACAATTCTATCATCCAAACATAATTAGTTAGAAATAAATAGATGGCTGAAATTCCGAGTTTTCAAGAAAATTAGTAAACCGGAAGTGCGCTTTTACTGAACAGTTTTTTTCAGTTTTCGACGAATTTCATTAAATTTGGTACACAAACTATAAAATTTGTCAATTATCATTTTGAGAACTGGAGTAAGAGAAAGTTGTGTGAGTGTTTCACACCAGAATTTTTTTACTTTCAAAATATTTATTGCATGGATTTCATTCAAAATTTTTAAATTTGAGAACTTATTAAAAGGAAAATAAAAAAATTAAATGATTTGTTTCCCTCTAGAATTCTTGATTAGTTTGGTAGGGTGGGGTATAGTAGAACGCTCAATACATAGTAATATCCGAGGAATATTCTTATTTCCAATCCTGGGTTTTTTTTCTATTCTCTTTGTTTCATTTATTTTTATTGCATTTAGTTTTATTCTGAAAAAAATTCTTTTATATATATATATATGTATAAATGTTTAATAGAGGGGTTCCCCTTCTTCTGGTCCTTCAAATATATCGGCGTAAGTGAGCGTTATGGAAGGAGTGCCTAAGAAGAGGGTGAAGTAGGAAATCTGAGACTCGGTGGTGGCCAAAAACTCCCAAGCCGTTTCATTTCGCCTCATTGCCGCTGGGTTTATTGCTGCCTACCCCAGCAATATCTTCTACTAGGTCCCCTAGGCATGTTCAAATACACACACACACACACACACATTCACAGAGCAATTCACCTCCAATAGTACCACCCAACTAACCCTACTCAACATTTTCTCTGCTACCCAGATTATGTTTTCCACCAAGACCAGATCTTAGGTTTTTATCTGTACAGTAATTGTAAAAGGGGGAAAGGTTTTTGTGCGCCTGTTTGTTGTTCGACACAAATTAGCACCAGTCCTGACAGCTGGATGGTAACCAGTATATATATATATTCCTTCCCCTCTGTACATTTGGAACTGTTTACCTTGAAACGCAATCTACATTTTGGCAGGTTTACAATATTCACCGCATATTCATACTTATTCAGTTAAAAGCAACCCTTCGCACAATTCCTTTATATCTACTAATAAATCTTTCCAAGAAAAGCTATTCAATTTTCAATTAAATCCTAAATAGATTAGAAATTTTCATGAAAATAATCTTATACAATGTTCTGTAAAGGATTTTCCTCATAGAAATATGAAATACGATAAGATAGTTCTTGGGCAATATATTTTGAAAATAATTTACTATTTACATAGTTCTTGTGCACAGTTTTTTATTGTTACAATCAACCAGTGACGTTTGTGATATAAACATATAGTTTATCTTTCTATACGAATTGATTGCGAAACTTACTCTGACAATGGATGAAAATCCGATCTGTCAGAACTGACAAAATAAAGCATGCTTTGATGGATAAAATCATAGATCTTCTATTGCATGAAAGTAAATGTTTGAATCACTTGTTAGGTAAATTTTATACTAAAATGACTAGAAATCTCAAAAAAATTGTTGAATAATAATTTAAAAAACACTTACAGGGCAGAGAAAAGCTCTAGTCATTATTTTCTGTACTCTCGGAATTATTAACAATATGGAATTTATTGAAAATATTAACAATAGTAAGATCTATCGGTTGCTAACCAGGTGGAATGGAATGTTACCAACTCTCCCAGTTATAATTAAGTCTTAATGAAAACATTAAGACAAGCTGAAATTTTGCCGTAGCCATCAAGGCAATCATGGTAACATAACAATAGTTATGTTACCTACCAGTGGAGTTGTACTATACAGAAGGGCGCTATGGAGTTGCGAGATATTTTGATGGGAGTAAAGCCGCAAATACTTAGTCGTCTTGACCACTGATCACGGCCCCGCATAGGCTGATTCGTGAAAGGATTGGGCCTATCTACAAATAGATATTCATGATACAGAAGAAGTCGGTGTTTCTTGGCACCGTACCGCATCATGAGGAAGTTCCTTAACTTGTAGATGCTATAATTATATCCTGCTAGATGCGCTAAATAATATCACGTTTTGTGGTAGGGTATTCTCGAATAAAACAGAGAGAGAAAATAATAAAATTAATAGTAATCATATCCGATTCCAATGGATCACTATTCTGAATACTCCTCTATTTTCTTATTGCAATCATTAAAAAAAAGTAAAAAGTTGCAGAAAATCGAAGCTACATATTCGTTTGGGTATCGTTCAGAAATCGATAGGACACTAGAGAATCAATATTAGTACAAAATTAATACTAGTGCTATTAATATAATAACTTATAGTGACTATTAGTATTAAGTACATAACTAAATCTGTTTTAATTTTTTCACAGTTCAATTAAAAAAAGGTTCCATTTTTTTTTTTTTAATTTGATGGAGTGGATAGAAATATGTATCAATTTTATTTAAAACAATATCCCTCAAATAATTATTTCAGAGGGTCCTGCGAAAGTGTATGGTACAGAGTTCCAATTTAGTTCCCAATAGGGGGGGAAGTAGACTAGCCACTACTACAGGGATGTTGGCGTTCCTTCGACTATCCCAGTTTAACAGTACGAACAATACAATACATACCCTGACACTTCCAATATTCACGCAATACTAATTGGATCTACAGTGCTCACTAACGCTTCATTTAATCACATTTATATATTAATACTTTTACAGGCGACATACATATATTCATTTAGCTACTCCATCTTCATAATTAACAATCACTTTTAGTATTCAAAACGTTGAATATCAATTTGATATTATGACCAATCAAAGTTATTGTTTAGAGATTTTGACTGTCTTGTAAAAACTGTTCATTATTTTATGAGACACTATTAAAAATGACTCTACTGCTTCAAGGTTCAATGGCTCCATATTTTTTCCAACCTAATTCATCCATTTCCATGCAAAAGATTTCCTTTTGCAATACGATTTTTCTTCAAACAGGGATCAACTTTTCAAAGACGACTGAAGTTTATACTATAGCTGAGCGGTAAAAAGGAATCCAGCAATATGTTGGCAAAAATTTCTGCTTTTCCATATAAGTTGCATTTTGAATTCATATCTATATTAAACCATCTTAAGTGAACAGCGTTGCGTGGGAGATAAATGTTAACCAATGCTGCAGATCGGCTGTATTTCGGGTAAGCCAACACTTAAAATTGACAGCCTGTATTTTTTTCTTTCAAATCTCTTAGCTTTCCAGAAATTCCTGAGTAAAAACGTAATTCCTGAGTAACTCAAAAATCACACGAAGAAATAAGCCGACAAAATGATAGACAAAATAATTTTTTCTATGATCATAGGAATAAAATATAATCAAATTTTTGAAGAGAAATAGAAATTCTTTCTCCAACCAATAAAAAATGCAAATCTAATTATAATATAATATAACAATCAATACTTTTTACCAAAAGAAAGGGAATAATAATTAAGAACGATTGTATTTTCTCCATTATTTATATTCTCATAACTTCTAAACACTATAAAAAAGTAATTTTGTAAAATAAAATGTACAAAAATAAAAAATAAATAAATAAATAAATCAACTTAATGTATAATGCATAAAGTTAAAATATGTAATCAAGGTAACTATAGAAATAAAGCCAACAACAAGAATTCTGCTTGTTGATTGTGTAGAAAATGAAATAAATAATTAGTGAAATAAATTTACGACTGTTTGCTGGTTTTTTATTAAGTGAACCATGGTATAATTACTTTGGTTTTTAGTTATTTGTCATTATTATTACTTTTCCTTCCTTCCTGCCAAAAAGTTTTCATAGAAGAAGAGAGGGAGGTTTCTCTCTTGTTTGAAACTTACTTTATGAGCAGTATTAAAAAGTTTTATATTCATTAAATTCCAAGAATTATGACTTTTTCAAATCTTTTGTATTTCAATGTAGTATGTAAAATTAATTCCAATATTAATGGAATTGTTCAGATTTTTTTATTGAACTTATTTTATAAATAATAAATTAATGTCTTAGATATATATATTTTTTTACATTCCTTTCCTTTTTTAAGAATGAAAACGGTACTTAGAGAAGTCTGAACTTATTACTTGAAACACTTACAACTTCTATTTGAAACTTTTCTTCGGAAAATGCATTTAAGGGCACTTTTAGGGAAGGGGAGGGGTTATGGTTTCCTCTAAAGTGCTATTTCAGTTTATTACGCAATTCTATCATCAAAAAAATATTAAGTAAAATTAAATATGCTGCCAAAATTCTGGGTGGACTTGACATCGGTTGACCGCAAGTGCGATTTTACTAAACATTTTTTTTTTCAGTTTTCTGCTATTTTCTCTGCAACAGCTTCAACTATTTTCTTTAAACTTTGTGTCTCAACTACACATACGTAAACAGTTACAACTTTTATTCGAAACATTTCTTTCTTTTCCGAGAAAATTCATTTATGGTGGCTATTGCAGGAGGGAGGGATGTTTTCCACCAAAATGCTATTATTACTTTCTGTTCTTATTTTTTTGTTAATTTATTTTACTTTATTATGCTATTCTACCATCGGAATAATATTAATTAGAAGTAAATATCTTAACAAAATTCGGAGTTTAAAGAAAATCAGTTGAACGGAAGTGTGTTTGTTCAGTTAAACAAACAGTTTTCTCAGTTTGCTGCAATTTTCTCCATAAAAACAATTAAATTCGGTATACTAACTGTGAATACGGAGACATCACTTTTGTTGTTTTCTTTTATTTGAAACTACTTTTACTTTTTACTTTCTCCTACTACTTTAAATACACATTCTCAGGAATCCTAAGTTCGAAAAGTGGAGATTACAGCGACAAACCAAGTCGATGTGGCTGCTCAATTTCATTGAGTTGCTATACAAAACACAGATTACTAATCTATCTTCATGAGACAATCTCAAGTTCAAAAGACACAAACGTTACAAAACTAAAGTAAATAGCGCAAAGAATAAGCGAAATAAGAATGAAACATACATAAATAAACTCAATACGTAGGGCCTTAAATAATACTATTTCTCAATGACTGTAGATGTGATTATGGAGGATTCCCAAGGAATCCAAGATAATTTGCTCCGCCAGCCGGGTCAAATTCCCTTTGTCAATGCCGACATTATCAAAAAATTCAGCAGTAGCCACTGGGATTGCCCCCCGAGAGCCGAACCATAAGCCGTGAACTGCAAAGTTCCTTTCTCCAAATTCTTGTAGGAACTTTTCTTGGAGAAAGTTAACGCACTTCTCATAAATCGCTCACTTTTCTTCATTAATCCGCTTGGCCTGGTCTGGATCGTTGCTCTCATATTTTTTTTTTTTTATTATATTTGCGACGGGCGAACACCCAGCGCAGCCTGTCTACGCTGAGTGCCCGCGCGAATTATGAATCCTGGCGAGTTTTCGTGTTCTTCCATTCCTGGTGACAGGTGACATCTTGCTTCAAACTTGCTGTGTATTCTTCCCTTCAGATGCGTCCGTCAGTTTCTTCTCTCCCAGGAGCTGCCAAATGGGGTGGTCGCTCTCACCCTAATGCTGTTATTCCACCGGGCCTCACGCCAGAAGTCCCCCGCCTTCCCGCAGTCGACGTCATCTGGTTGAACCTTGTCCAGTTCGTGTGGGAGCCCTGCAGCACACGCGTCACTATCCCACTTAGAGTCCCCGGGGGGATCCCAAATGAGATAAGCTCCGCGTGTGACCGCGGAGACCAAACCCCACGCCAGGAAAGCGTAGCGGAAGTAAATTCCACCTTCCTGGTGGAGAGTCCGAACCTGGTTGCGATAGCCTCAACCAGATCCGAGTTGTCAGCGTAATACTTCTTTTTACTCTGATGTGCTAGGTCCAAGGACCTTGCACCGCTGACAACCTGGGTGTCCAACACCAACGCGCCATCCCTGCCTTTTGCAATTATATCGGGTTTGCGGAGGCCGACAGACGTCTGCACACTTGGCTCTTGCTCCACCTGCCACCCTTTCGAGCGCAGGCTAGCGGCCAACATGTTGCATACAGCGTTGTGTCGTAGTATTCGACCACTATGTGTTCGAAAACAACGCTGTATGACGTGCGCAGCAGTCTCCTCCTCCGCACATCCCGCTCTGCAATGCACAGGCATCGAACCTCTACGTATACCTCTGGAAGTTCTGATCCTAGTTGGAAGACAGTTAATATGGACGTGTACGTGCTGCACATAGTCCCTTCCCGGTACCCCGGCACTTCCATTGACAATCCAACGAGTCGAACTTTGGGTTCTAGAAGATTCCCGCAGTTCGAACCCATCAACTGAAGCGTGGAGCAAGGACGACCAGTATCCCTTCCGATTGGCCCGAGGACCATCGGCCGGGATCCCGAAACGTTCCAACGCTCCTTTCGCCCAGCCCAGCTTGCGCTGCACACGGCGCGAACGCCATGCCGCCCTCGCCGGGGGGTACTCGCTCGATTCCAACTTGCCAATCCTGCGGACAGTGAGCTCAGGTATCAACGTCCTGAAGGACGGGATCCCAAGCCCACCGTCTTTAGGTAAAGCATGGAAGTAGCCAAGGGCTACATCTTTGGGAAGGCGAAGCCACGTGCGGACGTACCGCCGAACTTGCCTGTCCAACTGCAACAGCCTACCAGAGGTGACGTTGCCGAGCACAAGACCATGGACAAATCTGGGAATGAAAAATGTCCGCAGGATAACCAGACGTTGCTGAGGCTTCAGAGGCGCTCGAGAAAGATTCTCTAACGCCACTCCATCAGCGGAGACAAAAGCCCTCTCAGTACGTCAAAAAGACGTAGGGCACTTAGCCTGGCTGCTAAGATCTTATGAAGGTGTCGCACGACTACCGACACGACCGAAATCGGCCGATAGCCGCCCGGAGAACCGGGTAAGTCCGACTTAGGAATGAAGACCGTGCGTGACACCCTTAACGCTTCCGGTAACTTCCCTTGCACTAATATCGTGTTATATAACAGGGCCTTGATTGATGGTGGGACCGCATTCCACGACCGGACCGAGATGTTATCTGGCCCGGCTGCAGAGCGCACCGCGATCCGGTGGGCATGCACCTCGTCCATGCTGATGGGGCCAAGCAGGTCGCCAACGGCAATCGGAGGGCCAACCTTCCGAAGAGGGTGACTCTCCTCAATACCCATTGGCGTCTGCAGCAAGGGAGCCCAGAACCTTTCGATTTCCTCCAGGCCATGGGCACCCCGCCTCGGACCACCATCCAGCACTTCGTGTGCAGCCCTGGACCGGTTGCGCTTCCACAGGGTCTGCGTGCGCGCATACGCTTTTCGCCTCTTTAGTCTTTTACTTGTGCGCTTCGGCCTACGACCGCGTCGCCCACCAAATGTACCACGCCCCGATGGCTGTGCTAGTGCGGCATCAGGAAAGCATAGCCTAATCCAGCTAACCAATTCGTTACTGACGTCGTGTCCATCCAGGGCTTTCGCAGCAGAACAGCGAAGCTGCTCTGCGTTGAAACCCTCTCCGGGCACGACCGTTTCCCAGAGGAGAGACCTTACTGCATTACGCAGCTCGGACTCTCCCTCAATAAAATCGGACGCCGGGGAAGGCTGCAAAGACCCGGCGCCCATACCAGCACTGCCGATTGAGACAGACGAATGATCGCTGTCACTCTCGACACCATCTGAGGACGTTGCACTCGGCGGGGTCGACGGTCGAGACCTCAGCGCGCGCAGCGCATCCTCCACCATCGCCCTGTAGTCGGCACGACGTCGAACGCCCTTAACCGACTCTAAGCTATGGTTACTAAAAAGAGGCAAGAGCGCCTGATTCAGGAAACGAGTTCCCGCCATCGTGCACTCCGCCTCCCTCTTTGCCATTATCAACAGCTCCTCCCGACTCCACCTGACTTTCACAGTAGGCAAGTCGATGCTGTTCGCATATTCAGCAGGGTGTGACCGCTGACGATGCACACCCAGACCTCTCCTCGTGGAGAAGGTCCTCCCACACTGTGGACACTCAACCGCCGATGACGTCGAAGTCGAAGACGACGACGGACCACCAACGGGAGGCCCGGTGGAAGCAGCGGGTCGGCTGATCGGTGGATCAGGCCGATGTCGTTCGGGTGTAAATCTTGATGTGCCCGCTGAAAGAGGGTGAATGGGGTGGCAACCCATTCACCCTATAAAGCCTCCGCCCTTGATTACTCTCCTCCTCTGAATGAGCGGGTCGGAAGGCACATGGTGGGGGTGCCACCTTAGAGGGGTCCACACCTGCCGTGTGGAGAGCTCGCCAAGTAGCACTCTGCCTGGCCCAGGCCGAGACCTGTGACCAGTTACCAGCGGGGGCCCCTTGGAGGCGTGCATGCTTGACTTGACCAGTAGAGGCTAGTGGGATGGACTTGTAAGCGCATATCTGGCCCATTTCAACTAGTTCTCTTAGACAAGCAGCTCAAAGGGAAGCCGAGCAAAGAGGGTGATCCCCGGAAGCGGCTACGGGCCCTCACTAGGGTTCACCTAGATCAGGCCCGAGGGCCCTCGATACATCTGCGCTTCCCATCTTTTAGGCAGCAGGCACCCCAGGCTAGGAACAAGCTCAACTCAAAACAACTAGCCCCTGCTACCTCTTCGCGCCCAGTTCCGCGGAATCAACATTGAGAATGTTGTACTAAGAGAGTCATAGTTACTTGTCCAAAAGACAAGACGTTACAAACCTAAAGTAAATAGCGCAAAGAATAAGCGAAATAAGAATGAAACATACATAAATAAACTCAATACGTAGGGCCTTAAATAATACTATTTCTCAATGACTGCAGATGTGATTATGGAGGATTCCCAAGGAATCCAAGATAATTTGCTCCTCCAGCCGGGTCAAATTCCCTTTGTCAATGCCAACATTATCAAAAAATTCAGCAGTAGCCACTGGGATTGCCCCCCGAGAGCCGAACCATAAGCCGTGAACTGCAAAGTTCCTTTCTCCAAATTCTTGTAGGAACTTTTCTTGGAGAAAGTTAACGCACTTCTCATAAATCGCTCACTTTTCTTCATTAATCCGCTTGGCCTGGTCTGGATCGTTGCTCTCATACCTAACCGTAGGGTCGACAACTAACGCAGATGGACTGTCTTTATCGAACGCTACTATATCTGCGTATCTTGAGGCGCCGTCTGTGTCAACACAGTAGACTTCCTCATAGCATGCATATCCTTTTTCCTTTAATAACTCGATGACCCTACGTTTGACATTGTGGTGTCGGCGAGTGACGAGGAGCATGTTGTTCGGGCATTTTCCCAGCACATGGGCTGGAGTTTCGGTCTCTCTTCCGCATTTGCGGCAGAGGAGCCCAACATCTCGCATCGCCGGATTGCCGACGCCTGGCACACCGCGGAGTGGAGCATAATTAAAGCTCAGCTTCAGTGCATTCGTCCACTCAGATCCAGACAATAATTGTTTTTCACAGACAAATTTATTCCCATACGTAGTGTCTCTATAATGCTGGACACCGTAGCCTTGCCATTTGCAACTTGCCCACTCATCAAAGGCCTTTTCTCTTAACTGTTGCCTTATCCTTCTTAAAAAATACAGGTGAAATACACATTTTCAGATCCCTTGAATTCGAAAAATGGTTTTTAAAAAACATGATCAATGAGTGTGTGAACGGCAAAATTCAAAAACGAAAAATTACAGAAAGTTCAAACTTGACATTCCGTTTGGATATCACAAAGGAATCTTACTGGGTGTTACTTCCCAAAATTATTCACCCGCAAGTTCCACTTTATGCGCAGTAGAAATGATTTTTTTTAAAAATTTATTTCATTAACTAATTAAAAAAATGTATTAATCAGAAAATATTTCAAACAATAGTGCATTCATTTTTAGTCACTTTTCATTTCCCTCTCCCCCCCCATTTGTCACAACGTTGCCCAAAACTGTTAAAGCCACTGGAAGTACTGTAAGTTATCTTGCTATTTAATCTAACATTTGTTGAGACATTGATTGATAAAACAATTAACATTTGTAAATTTAAACCATTCTATGTTATAAAAATGAACTTCTTTTCATTCTTGTGTGATTTTTATTACATACATTAATTTTTTCTGTTGAATTATTTTAGTGCTTGAACATAATGTTTAATGATTTATTAATTTCACAAGGATTTTATTGGCTGCTTATCAATTGATTAGAGTGTATAAAGTATGAACCTTATTAACAGCCAGATGAATTTATATTTTTAATTTATAATTTTACATTCTTATTTTTATATAGAAACCCAACGTTTCAACACTACACGTGTTCTTATCAAGGGTTACAATCACTAGATCTGAAATTACAAAGGAAGATTTTTATAATATTATGAGGAAAAATACATTACGGCTGATTAAATGTCCACATATTTATACCAACCTTAGTGATACTATATTCTTTTATATTATTATATATGCTGTTATCCCAGTTTCAGGTGCGTCTAATTTATTTTTATTTTAAAAAGTCAAATTGTTAAAAATTTTTTTACTATTATGTAACGATTTGTTATTTGTTGAATTTTATTTGTAGCTGATTCCTGATGTCTGGTTTTATATATATATATATATGTATTTCTTTCTTATATTTTTCATGTTAATTGTGGGTCCACGTGGTTATATATAATTTCATTCTTGATATGTAAAGTGTTAGAATTTTTTTCAAAATTTGTGGAACTGTGATGTGAGGGGGCCCCATAATCAATAACGGCGGTGATCGAATCGATACAAAACTATTATAACAGGCTATGTACTTCCCTGGGAACCATGTGTGTTCACGCGCGATTAGAAGCTTAGTGAGTCCAGTGTTTTTTATACAAGTTCTTTTTAGTTCTTCTCAAGTAACGTTTTATTGTGAATTCTTTCGTGGAGTGGAAGTTAAATACCACCCCACATTGGTGACCCCGACGTGATTCGGTTTAATAAATAGTTAACAGTTTGATAAAATAATTTGTTCGTATAAGAATTCTTTAAAGGGAGGAACACTACACTATTTCGATAGTAATAATAATTCAAAGAAGAATTATAAAGATTGTTTGGAAAGTTTATTGTTTCTCGCTTAATGTTGTTTTTTATATTTCAAAGCTGTTTCGGATAATATTTTTTTTTTTTTTGTTGGCGTGTTTTTCTTTTTATAATAATTTTTAATTGTGTTTTTCTTTTTAATATTATTTAATATTAAGATATTTAATGATATATAATAGATCATTTATTGCAGGTAGACTATTAATTAGTTAATAGTGACATTAATACGAATGGTATTAATTTGTATAGTGATCCCAATAATTAACGATTAGATCTAACGGTAAGCGTAATATAAATTTTTAGTGCTCCCAATTATTAGTTATGACTGAAGACCAGAAAAGCGCCCCCGGAACAGTAGGGCAAGCCCTATCTCCAGATATAGGAGCAGTGTCAGCTAATACCAGAATTCCTCCATTCTGGAAGAGTGACCCAGAGTTGTGGTTTGGCCAGGTAGAATCTGTGTTCATAAAGGCAAATATAACAGATAGTACTACCAAATTCCACACAATAGTACCTGTATTAGAATTCGATGTGCTCAAACAGGTCGCCGATCTCATTAAGTCAAGGCCTACCAGTAACCCTTATGAAGCGTTAAAAGAAAGACTGATCAGCACTTTTTCAGAGTCAGAAAATAGAAGAATAACTCAGTTACTCGAAGGCAAACAGCTGGGAGATGAGAAGCCCTCACACCTGTTACGCCAGATGCAGTTATTGGCCGGGGAGACAGTCGCAAAAGATATGGTGAAGATGTTATGGCTAAGATCTTTACCGCCAAATACCCAAGCTATCTTACAAGCAACAGGGCAAACAGATCCACAGAAGTTGGCAGAGGTAGCCGATAAGATTCAAGAGGTAGCTGCTCCTACCGAGATTTGTACTACCAGTAAATCCAGCCCTACTACAGACTTGGTCCAGGAAGTACGGCGCTTAACAAAAGAGGTGGCCGAATTGAAATCGCAATATAGCAGAACTAGAGAAAACCAAGACAGATCACGAAACAGATCTCGCGCTCGTGTTAGATCAAGGGAACGGGGACCGGAACACCCTTCCTGGTTGTGCTTTTACCACTATAAATTTGGCAACCAGGCAAAAAAATGTGAAAAACCCTGCAACTGGAAAAATAAGGTAGAGACGGTAGAACCTACATTAGACCCGGAAAACTAGAGAGGGTGCTGGAAGTGGCGGAATCCAGTACCCGCGAAATACAACCCCGTCTGTTTATTAAGGATAAACGCTCTGGTATGCCCTACCTTATAGATACTGGGGCAGCCATTTCAGTGCTTCCGTTACCTACATCAGGGAAACAGACACCTCTAGAATTTCCATTGTATGCCGCAAATGGCACCGTTATACGCACCTATGGCGAGAAGCAAATGAAATTGGATTTAGGACTCCGCAAAGCGTTTACATGGACTTTCATAATAGCAGCGGTGCCAAAGCCCATAATCGGTGCAGACTTTATGTACCACTATGGGCTCTTGGTG
The DNA here is from genome assembly GCA_011037195.1 of Triatoma infestans. Taxonomy (NCBI): domain Eukaryota; kingdom Metazoa; phylum Arthropoda; class Insecta; order Hemiptera; family Reduviidae; genus Triatoma; species Triatoma infestans. The sequence goes on from JAAEAF010000417.1 coordinate 59,896, forward strand.
GATCTGAAGGGGCGCCAAATTATCGACCAGCAGACGGGTTTGACGTCAAAAGGGTACGTTTTAAGGGTCACTGCGCTTACTATTTCAGCCATCCCAGGTTCCCAGCCCTTTGCAGATATTTTTAAAGAATTTCCTGGAGTAACGCGTCCAAGTCCGATAATAGGCCATAGGGATCCAGTTAAACACTGCATCCAACATCATATAGAAACTACAGGACCACCGGTGGTTGCAAAAGCTCGCCGTCTAGCACCAGAAAGGTATCGGGCAGCAAAAGAAGAATTTAGACGGATGATGGAAGAGGGTATTTGCCGTCCCTCAAAAAGCCCGTGGGCAAGCCCCCTGCACGTGGTTGTAAAAAAAGATGGGTCCCTGAGAACATGCGGAGACTACCGCCGCCTAAATGCCCAAACCTTACCTGACCGGTATGGAGTACCAAATATAATGGATTTTAACGTGCAGTTACATAATAAGCAAATTTTTTCTAGGATCGACCTGATCAGAGCTTATTATCAAATCCCAGTTGCAGCGGAAGATATTCCAAAAACGGCACTGATTACTCCATTTGGCCTTTATGAATTTACTCGCATGTGCTTCGGCCTTCGTAATGCTGCGCAGACATTTCAGCGCTTTATGGACAACGTATTTAGAGACCTGGATTACTGCTTCGTCTACCTGGACGACGTTCTTGTGGCATCAGAGGACAGAAATCAACATGAGCAACACCTAAGAGAGGTCTTTCGCAGATTACATGAACATGGCATAGTTATAAACCCTCATAAATGTCTGTTTGGTGAGAATGAAATAGAATTTTTGGGGTATAAGGTCACACCATGCGGCATTAAACCCCTCGAAACTAGAGTCCAGGCCATAGCCCAATATCCTTTACCAAACACTGTGTCAGACCTCAGACGCTTTCTGGGAATGGTGAATTTTTACAGGCCTTGCCTCAGAGGAGCAGCGGAAACACAGCGTCCTCTAAACAAGTACCTGAAGAACTCCAGAAAGAACGATAAAAGAACTATCGAATGGACTGAAGAGACAATAGCTGCCTTCCAGCGGTGCATCAAGGACCTACGGCAAGCAACAAACCTTGGACACCCTGCTGAGGGTGCTGAAATCACATTGTCTTGTGACGCATCCGAAACCTCCGTAGGAGCAGTCATACAACAACGAGAGGGCGACACTTGGGTTCCATTGGGATTCTATTCAAAAACGTTGAGTCCTGCACAAGCCAAGTACTCTACCTACGACAGGGAATTACTGGCTATTATGTTGGCAATAAAACATTTTAGGCAAACATTGGAAGGAAGAAATTTTGCTGCCCTAACTGATCATAAGCCTTTAATATATGCCTTCCGTCAGAGAAAATCGCCGGATTCTCCTATGCGCACCAGGTGGCTTAACTTTATAAGCGAGTTTACCACGGATGTACGCCATGTAGAAGGAGAGGGGAATCTAGTGGCGGACGCCTTGTCAAGGATCGAAGATGTATCCCTGGAGGCGGACTGGGCAGAATTAGCCCATGCACAAGAAATTGACACAAACCTTCCACCCCTTCTTAAACAGTCAAACCTCTCCTGGCAACACCTCGTTATTCCCGGTTGGGAGAAAAATATCTGGTGTGAGATGACAACAGGCAATGGTCGTCCATATTTGCCAGCTGCTTTTAGGAGACCGATGTTTAACACATTGCACCGTACCAGCCATCCTGGACCAAGAGCAAGCCGCAAGCTGATTTGTAGTAAGTATTTTTGGCCCAATATGAACCGTGATATTAGCAATTGGGCTAAGAGTTGTATAGCTTGCCAAAAATCAAAGGTAACAAGACATATAGTGGCACCTTTGGGAACCTTTCCGGCTTGTAAGAGGTTTGAACATGTACATATAGATCTCATCGGCCCGCTTCCACCATCAAAAGGTTTTCAGTATTGTGTCACGATGGTAGATCGCTTCACGCGCTGGCCGGAAGTAGTGCCCGTCCAGGACATCTGTGCAGAAACGGTGGCAACAGTTTTTTATCAGGTTTGGGTCTCCAGATTCGGATCACCCCGCAGAATAACAACTGATCAAGGGAGACAATTTGAATCGGCGCTGTTCCGTAGTCTAACGAACCTTTTGGGCACAGAACGCATAAGAACGACGGCTTACCACCCCCAGGCCAATGGCTACGTTGAGAGGATGCATAGAACCTTAAAAAGCGCTCTGATGGCACATACAAGTTCAGCGCACTGGGCGGACGCGCTCCCGACTGTATTACTGGGGCTTCGCACCGCCGTCAGAAGAGATACGAATGCTAGTGTGGCTGAGGCAGTATATGGCCAGGCCTTGAGAGTACCCGGAGAATTCTTTACCCCTACAGCAGGTTCCGCAGGCATCAGCGAGCACATAACACAATTGAGGTCATTTATGAAACAACTTCAACCACCAGCGGTCCCGAAGTCACATAAGACTTTCGTACACCCTCAGCTCGCTACTTGCACCCACGTCTTCCTCAAAGATTTAACAATAAAAAAATCCCTGCAACCACCTTATAAGGGGCCGTACCAGGTTATTTCCAGGAGTGCTAAAACATTTAAAATTAATATCGACGGGAATAAGATCACCGTCTCGATAGATCGTCTAAAGCCCGCAGTTATTTTAGCTGAACCAGACGAGTTGACACCCACTCCCGCCGCTGCGAGGCCATCTCAACACGCACTTCCTGTTCCAGCGCACGCCACGACCCGTTCCGGCAGGACTGTTAAACCCTCAGTGCGGTTCCTCGACGCCGTTATTGGGGGGGAGTGATGTGAGGGGGCCCCATAATCAATAACGGCGGTGATCGAATCGATACAAAACTATTATAACAGGCTATGTACTTCCCTGGGAACCATGTGTGTTCACGCGCGATTAGAAGCTTAGTGAGTCCAGTGTTTTTTATACAAGTTCTTTTTAGTTCTTCTCAAGTAACGTTTTATTGTGAATTCTTTCGTGGAGTGGAAGTTAAATACCACCCCACAGTAATAAAGAGTTTTATTAAATTGATATTATTTCGTACATACTTATAAATGTATTAAATTATTATTTGATTATTTAAAAACTTACTCAGCTATATCGTTTCACCTATCTTATATAACCATCTTTGGTGGACTGAATTCAATTATTTGCTGGTTGTATTGTGACGTAATTTGTCATATGTTTTAACTGTGTACCAAACGTATTTAAATTTAGTATATGCTTTATGATTTTTGTATAGATTTAAATTTATATTATTTGTTTTTGGTTTAATATTATAATGTTGTATTTTATGTAATGATTATATATTTTAATTTGAAAATCTTTTTTATTATTACGGTTTTATTTAGATTACCTTACCATTTGTGTTATCTTATACATGGTTATACTATGCCAGGTTATCTGTTAACTTAATTTTCAGTAAGGTGTACTTTTAAACTATTTATAGTATTTAAATAATATTTAATTTGACTACACTCCTTTCTATCATTTACTACATTTTCTAGTCTCAATGCAATATGGCAAGCTTCCAGTATTTTTCTTTTATAGATATTATTTTCATTGTCTATTATTACTGCGTTATCAAATTCAAACTTATGATCTGTAAGCCTGCAGTATTTTTTCAAAGATGTTTCGGTCCCATTTTTATATTTTATTGACTTCCTGTGATGTTCAAGTCTAGTTATGAGATAATTTTTAGTCTGTCCTATATATTTTAAGTTACATTCACACGGGATCTCGTATACTACACTCTTCTGTTTACCAGTTTGTTCTCTATCTTTATGTTTAGGTAAGTAAGTTTGTAATTTGTTTTTCATTAATTTGTTTTAACACGTGTAGTGTTGCAACGTTGGGTTTCTATATAAAAATAATAATGTAAAATTATAAATTAAAAATATAAATTCATCTGGCTGTTAATAAGGTTCATAATTTATACACTCTAATGTTTAGTTTATTTTAAGTATGTGGCGCAGCCCACAGAGTATTGAAAGAGTTGTTTGTGCTTTGGTTCTGCAGAGCTGGAAAGCATCGAGATATTTTCCGTGATAGCTTGCTTCTTTTTGTGGTCATCGACCGGTTTCGGGCGTTCGCCCATCATCAGGATGTTTTTTTTTTTTAAAAAAAAACAGAATAATTCAATTTATACACTATCGTAAGAGTAAATATTACAAAGACGGAAATTTCCGCCAGAGCTAATTCAATTAAAATCTAGTTTCTCGCAACAACATAAAAAAACGAGTCGAACTAATTATTAGTGCAATTAAACAATAAATTGTGGTAGGTAGAAGCATTACATATTTTATCAATCTTCTGATTGAAGGCGACACTAACATTCAGAGAAGATTTAGAAGTCTGAGTATCAAAGGAGAATATACTCTCCCTAAAAATGCACCATGTTATAAACCTTCTGAGAGAAATTATCTGGGAATATCCTCAGCTATCCACCAACAGGGGGGGGGGCAAGAAGTGATCTTTTATAGTCGCAGACACAATATCTCCCGAAAAAAGGTTTGTTTAAGAATTCATTGACCACATTGTTAAAATTCGATGAACTATTTTTTTTTTAAAGAATTCACCCCCAATTGAAAGAGCCATTAAAATATTAAATGTAGATATAAAACGAAAAGGATCTACAATTAATTTAAATTTAAATTAATACTGTTCATCCATCAAACAACGATATTTCTTTTCCTTTTTATTATTTAGGTTTATATATATATATGAATAAATAATTACAAATACTGTTGCATATAAAGTTCCAATCTATGGAACGTGGTGCAGATAAAAATGAAATATCTATCTACACTTATAAATTAATTTTGCATTTTATTTTTAAAAGATAATAAAAAAAAAAAAAAACTTAACAATGACAGCCCTAATAAATTCTATTAACCTTGAGCCATGCAACCGGTTTTAAGTACATAAGTTAAAAGGAAAAAAAAAAAAAAATTCAGAACATATAAATTAAAAAGCTGTGTAATATCTATTTATAATTCAAATTTCCTCCAGGATTCTATAAAAATATTACTACATTTTATTAATAATAATAGTTTATTAAGTAACATTAATAAGGAGAAAACATTGGATTGTCAAGTACAGGAAACAGCTTCTAATATTAAGTAGAATATAAAATGATTAATGGCTGTTTAAATATTAGTAGAGACTATTATTGTGTTATTTAATCTTTGTGTTCTTAATCTAATTTCACATTACCCTTAATATGGGTAATACTTTGCTTATCTGGGGCATAAATATGTGGTGACCGCTTGCTGATATTTGGCCTCTTTTGACTGCAGAGAGATAAAAAGAAGAAATAATGGGCAAGGGTTAGTGTACTTTGACCTTTGATTACGAGTCAGAGTGCGATTAATATGAGTTTCCAATGGTTTTCACCAATTATGAAAAAACAGGGTGTAATGGGGATCCTGAATCATCAAAGATTCATAGGATCTGCAGTGGGGAGAAGCACATTTAATGTATCAAATTTGGTTATTCCCCAACTTGGCCAGACAAGGAGGGACAGTTCGATTCATATAAATAGAGCGACAGTAGCACAGTTCAGGATAGTTTACGACGAGAAAACTATCAGTCAGCAAGCAACCTTCTACTACCTTTCTCATCTATATACATATATGTCTCACGCTGCCTAACTTCTATATACTTTTAAAGTCCTTGCAGTTGGTGCCTTTCTTCTATTACACAGTGTTCAGCATATATTCTAGTTTATTTCTCTAAAATCCATTCTCTCAAATTCTCTCTCTCCTTCTCACTTCCATTATATTCTCTCTCTCCTTCTAATATCCATTGTACAAGGTGAAACTAGAATGAAGCCAGAACTAAAGGGCGAAGGGAACCACTGCCACATGCTTTCCTCACGTCTTCAACAAACTTAAACATCAGATAGAACTTGGTCTTCCATGGGCTCTTGCGCCACAGATTTGTTCAAAGAAATAAAGAACAGAATAATTTTTACTTAGTTTTTCTCTTTAATAATAAAATATTAAAGAAGATTAAAAACATTTGCAGTAATTTAATAGACACAACATAAAACAAAGTCCAAAATGTGTTGGTTGGTTTATATAGTGAATAGGAAGAAGAACTTGATTGCGGCTTCAAGTTGATAGTGTATGTATGTATATATATATATATGTAGCTCGTCACATCCCATTTACTGAAGTGAGTTGTATGGTTATGAGTCAGCAAGTTTATAGCCGATAACGTTTACACTGATGGCGGCTGGGTGGTCGACACTAAACTTTCCTCGTTCTCACTATATCATCTCTCTCTCCATACAGCCAATATAGTTTTCACTCTCTCTCTCCTTCTGTCTCATTCACTCCTTCTGCCCCACCCTTTCCCTCTTTGCATATTTATTTATTTTTTGTTACAGACAGTTTGTAATGAATTCAAATACTCCACATCACTTACTCCATTTTTATATCGTACAATAAACACAGAACAAGAAAAAATAAAGATAATCCTCTATTGAATCATAAATATCTTTCATAAAATTTATTATCAAAATTACTCTGGATTAGTAATTCCAAGTTATTTTTTAATTGGATAATACTGAGAAATATTTCGGGCCAGTTTTTGATTGTAAGGGTTCCAATTTTAAAAGCGAATGTTCCTAGTTATTTCTTTTAAAATACAAATTATCTATGCTACGAAACACTTTCTGTATTTGCTAGTTTTCGAAGACGAACTCTTCCAGTCTTTCGAAAAAAAAAAGTAAAAAAAAAGGTGAGTTTTTTCGGATTTTCAGTTTTTACGCCTCTGATATTATAAGCCCCTAGTTGAGTTAATGGCTAGTTCACTGGCATTTGATTGAGAATTCAGAGTTTGATTGCCCGTAAGGTTCCACCGGTTTTGAAGTCCATCTTTGTAAGAAAAAGTGAGAAGCTACAGTCAAAAGTGAACCTAGAAGCGAAGATCCGATTTAAAGGGAAAAAAAGCATTTTCTCTGGTCACCACTTCTCTCCTTCGCTGATCATGACCATTTTACTAATTCCATTTTGATGAACTTTGTTCCCACTACCTCAATGATGTCTAAGTTTCCTTTTCGTGTTTAGCATAGTAAACTTGAAATTGCAACTGCAACTGCATTTATTTGATGCTTTAGTTGCTCGTTAAGTGTCCAGCTTTCCCCCCATGCAAATGAATCCTTTTTCAACTATATCTGGAAATGAGAACTTCTTCATACCTTCTAGACTTTGGCTCCACATGACTCTCATTCATGGTTCTTCTCAATCCTTTCTTCTCCACACATCCAAAATCCGACATAAAAAATATTAACATCGAAGTATCTTTTACGAAAATAGTTTTGAGCAAACTCTTTGTAACCTTTAACATTAAAAATATTATTTCTATAACTAAAGCAATGGATACATCCATCTTACAACTCTAAGGTTAAATCTGCTTCTTTAAAACCGATACTTTAAATCTACTTCTTCTGCTTTATATTAATTTTCAGATTTATATTTTCAGCTCGGCCTGGATAGAGGTCTCTCCAAAAATTAGGTAAACCACTTGTGAAATGAATTTCACATTAAACCTTTGTTAGAAACAAAGGAAGTTACTTTGGTAGAAAATAAAGTCATAAACACGTAACAAGGAAATAGGATTAGATGATAAAAACCAAGTTGTAAGAGAAAGTAAAAACCAGGATAGGATACCTTCACTCTCAGAAAGTATTTTACAAAAAAAAAACCCTTTACATGGAAATGAGGTGTAAATCATGGGAGAATCAAGATTACTCTCACTAAGGATGTTGAAACATTCTAATAGACTTTGGTTATGGTAGGATACATACATAAATACAGAATTATTTAGGCTGCACTTTCGCAAATAGAGCACATATTAATTGTGTAGATTGAAATATTGATGTCCAATCAGAAAATAGAAACAGCTTATGAATTTGCTAACGTTTCCCACAAATATTTTGTCATTTTCAAAGGTAAATTATTATACAAAAAAAAAGTTATTTTTTTTTAATTACAAAAACTTATTAACATAAAAACTATTATCGTAAAATCTTTAAATTGATTCATTTCATTTCACAATAAAACAGTGCTTTTTTTGAGAGCCTTCTTAAAGTTTTTTTATTTATTTTATTTTGTCCATTACTTTTAAAGCATATTGAGATAATAATTTTTTTGTGGTTGGTTCCGCAGAGCTGGGAAATTATCAGATATTCATCGACCGGTTATTACAGAAAAAACAAAAACAAACCCACTGTTTTGTTATAACTAAGGAACGGATTCGTATGTATTTACATATTTTTTTCTAGGCAATTTACGACGTTTTTCAACTGGAAGTATTCATACTGACACTTTTTAAGCCGTTTGAGACTACTTTTATTTCACATATTTCCACATATTTGGATGTTATCGCATATTTATACATATTTGATCAAAATAAATAAATATTTCTACATATTTAATCAAAATATGTACATATTTTTTCATATTTTTCATTTTGGGCATATTTTCATAATTGGGAGGTGGTTGACAGGAACTGTGAACCACAGACTGTAGGGCTGTGAATCACAGTGGGTACAATGGTTATTGTAATTTACACAGAATGCTGCTAAACAGTGACGGGCACTTGTTAGTTCTTTGAAGTTGTCTGACGTTGTCTGTTCTTTCAGCTCGTTCGTTGAAGTGTCCAATTCATTTCGTTCGGTCACTTAGTGTATTCTTTTTTGGGTGAAATGCCACGAACATCGGCCTCAAACAGACAACTGGTTGCTAAATATCTTCGCGAGTTTCCAGCAGAACTTTTTCGAAGTGATGGAGACATTTTGTACTGCACAGCTTGTGACAAGCGCGTTTCTTGCTCTCAACGTTCCCAAGACACCCAACATATTGCCACCGGATCGCACATAGAGAATAAAAACAGAAAGAAAGAGAGGACGTCCTATCAAGCCTTCCTTACATCTCCATCATCAAGTAAGTCTACTCTGAGTACAGATCTGTGTCGGGCTTTGGTTAGAGCAGATATCCCTTTCCACAAACTTAAAAATCCTCATTTCAAAGGATTCTTAGAGACCTATATTGGGAAAAAAATGCCTGACGAGAGCACTCTGCGGAAAAACTACCTGGAAGATATCTATAAAGATACACTAACCAAAATTCGAGAACATATCAAAGATGGACCGATTTGGGTGTCAATTGATGAAACCACTGACGTTGAGGGCAGGTATATTGCCAATGCAGTTATTGGAAAACTTGACAGTGATGCTGATGTGGATTCAAAGCCATTCCTTTTGAACTGTGAGGTTCTCGAAAAATGCAATCATTCCACCATTTCACGATTCTTCGATGCCTCAATGCATATCCTATGGCCCAGTGGAGTTTTGAACGAAAAAGTTCTTTTGTTTCTCTCTGATGCTGCCCCCAACATGGTCAAGGCTGGGCAATCTATTCAGGTATTTTATCCTAAGATAATTCATGTGACGTGTATTGCTCATGCCTTGCATCGAGTAGCAGAAACTGTCCGATCTTTGTTCAGTGACGTAGATTCCTTAATCTCCTCGGTTAAAAAAGTGTTCTTAAAAGCACCAAGTCGCATTAAAATGCTAAAAGATCTCTATCCAGACTTGTGCCTTCCACCAGAACCAATGTTGACAAGATGGGGTACTTGGCTGGAAGCAGCTCAGTATTACTATGAAAACTACAATAAAATCAAGAATGTCCTTTCACATTTCGAAGACGAAGCAGTAGCGATAAATACAGCCAAGTCTTTATTCGAGAAACCTAATTTAAGGAACGACCTTGCATTCACTTCTGACAATTGCGTATTTCTTGCACAAGCCATTACCCAACTTGAGTCCCAAAATGTTCGACTGACAGAAAACGTGTCCAACGTTAAAAATGTCATCGAAAAGGTGGAAGAATACCTGGGAGTAAGGGAGATCTGATGAGATCAAAACTGGTAGAAGTACTGAGCAAGAACAAAGGGTGGGAGACCACCTGCCAGATTTCTGATATTATCAGTGGAACAGAAGTCACCTCAGAACATCGTGTACCCTTTACAACCAACGAGATAACTTCTTTCAGCAAGGCACCTATAACATCTGTAGATGTTGAACGATCTTTTAGTCGTTACAAGTCCATCTTACGCCCAGATCGTCGTCACTTTACGTTCCAACATTTGAAATTTCATGTGGTTGCAAACAATTTCGAAGAGTGAAGTTTTCAAAATTGAAAATTTAACACATCTTTTTATAAATAGTAAAAATGTTCTTTGTTGTATAAATCATTATAACTTGTAAAAACAAATTATTTTGTTCCTAATAAATTATTATAAATTGTAAAAATGTTCTTTTCTTGTATAAATAATTATAACTTGCCCCCCCCAAAAAAATTCCATTTTCATAAAAAAAATGTCCATTTTACTTAAATATTCCAGAAAATATTTTAAGAAAATCACATATTTTCCACATAATTGACGAAAATAAATGCATATTTTAATTAAATATTTGGCATTTTTAAATACATAAAAATCCGTTCCTTAGTTATAACTATCCTAACCTAATTCCGGTCATAATAAAACACATTGCAAACAGTAATGTAAAATGATTTTTATCTGTGCGAGTCTGTATTGTTTATTTATGATAAATCGTAATGATAGGCGAACGCTTAAAATCCGGTCGATGATTACAAAAATAATCAGGCTTCCATGGAAAAAGACTCTGATTTAGGTTTTTCATTTATTTATTTATTTTTTTTTGTCCACGACATCTAATTTGGTAGTTGGACGTTAAGCCCGCCTGAAAAAATAGGCATTACTTGTACTTATTTTTTTTAATTCTTATCTTCAATTTTTACTCTTTTACCGAGCAAAAAATATTTTGAAAACTCTGACAAATTTAGAAGTTGTTTATTTTTGTGGCTGACCTCAACATTTTCACCAATATCAGTGGTTAACACTCAAAGGACCCATCATAGAATAAATGTATTGCTATTTTAATATTTAACGAGTGCAAGATAGCGACAAATTCTATTAAATAATTAATAAGTTTTTGTAATAAAAATTTTTTTTTTTTTTATAATAATTTATCTTTGAAAATGATAAAATGTTTGTGGGAAACGTTAGCAAATTCATAAGCTGTTTCTATTTTCTGATTGGACATTAATTGTTCCAATCTGACACAATTACTATGTGCTCTATTTGCGAAAGTGCAGCCTAAATAATTCTGTATTTATGTATGTATCCTACCATAACCAAAGTGTATTAGAATGTTTCAACATCCTCAGTGAGAGTAAACATGATTCTCCCATGATTACACCATGTAAAGAGTTGTTTTTTTGTGTAAAATACTTTCTGAGAGTGAAGTTATCCTATCCTGGTTTTTTACTTTCTCTTACAACTTGGTTTTTATCATCTAGTCCTTATTTACTTGTTACGTGTTTATGACTTTATTTTCTTGAAAGTAAGTTCCTTTGTTTCTAACAAAGGTTTATTGTGAAATTCTTTCACAAGAGGTTTACCTAATTTTTGGAAAGACCTCTATCCAGGCCGAGCTGAAAATATAAATCTGAAAATTAATATAAAGCTGAAGAAGTAGATTTAAAGTATCGGTTTTAAAGAAGCAGATTTAACCATACAGTTGTAAGATGGATGTATCCATTGCTTTAGTTATAGAAATAATATTTTTAATGTTAAAGGTTTTTTTTTTTTTTTTGAAGCGGGGTGGCCAACGCACTGCGACCTTAATCCGGTCTATTGTGCTATGCCCCCTGGGTGCCGCAGGCTTGCCCACAGCACCCGAACAGATGTCCAGTTTGAACATCCGTTCTACAACACCTCCATCAGTCTGAGATCCCTAAGGAACCCCAGTATTCTGACGGGCTCTATAGAGGGTATGTCCCCCTCCTCCACCTGGTAGCTACCCAGGTTCCTGAACCTTCTCTGAGTGGCAGCCTCACAGTCTGTTAGATGTAGTGGAGTTTCCTCCAGCTCCCCACAGAATCTGCATGAGCTGTCTCTTTCCAAACCCAGCTTCACCAGGTGTCCTCTAAGTCAGCAATGCCCCGTGAGGAAACCCATAAGAACACGGAGCTTGTTCTTGCTCAATCCAATGCAGGCCTCCGACCTTCGTTGGTTATAGTTTCCCAAGCAGATCTTGGCCTGCCGCAAACCGGGGAGGGAGTACCAGTGTTGAGATCTCTTCGTCTCCTCCTCCTTCCTAAGTTCCTCCAACAGAAACTTGTCACTAATCCCACAAAAAGGTTCCGGCCCCAGAAGTGGGGTCGTAGCGCCTATCTTGGCCAGGGCGTCGGCCATCTCATTCCCTTCAATGCCAACGTGCCCCGGCACCCACCAAAGTGCAACTTTGTTCCTCCTGCTTAGATCGTTAAGTTTATCTAGGCATTCCCAAACCATTTTAGAATGTTAAAGGTTACAAAGAGCTTTTTCAAAACTATTTTCCTAGGAGATGCTTCGATGTTAATATGATTCCTACAATTTATAATTTTTCAATTTTTTTAAAATATAACTACGATTCATTTAAATTTATTTTTCTTCCTACGAGCCTCTATACCTTTTCTGTTCGGTGGTGGACAGTGTTGTCTGTAGCGAGAAAACACTGTCCGGAGATTGGCACTGAGAAGGGTCCGGGCTAATGACTTCAGATGTTGACGCGCCTAAAGTTTAAAAAAAAGAAGAGAAATTCGCCCTGCAATCTTTGCCAATTAAAAATAAGAGCAGCTAAAAAAAAAAAAATAGATTTGAATTGCCTATTAGTACTGGACATTATTCTAGATAAGCTAGAAACTTTTCATTTTAACTATTAATTCCATTATCAATAAACATGAAAAGATTTTGGTTCCCATAAACTATTTTTTCGTATAATCTTAGTGTAAAATTTAGCCATATAATTTCTTTCTTTTTCTTTTTATGGATATTTATTTGCTTTTTCTAGTTTTACTTTAATGAGATTTCCAAGAAATGAATTTCCTGCCTCTGAATCCCATTTTATTTTTTGTTAAATTTGATACGTTATGTTTGCGGCGCACCCAAAACAAAAAAAAACAGAATGTTCAAACTTTTGGTAATGAGATGAAACTTTTATTCAAAATGAAGTTCAATGAAGTACCATTTTATAAAAAAGTATTTTGTTTTTTCAACCTGTCTGCGTTTTTTTTTTCCAGAAATAAATCAAGTCAATTTTACTAAACACAAGAAGAATCTTTCAATTGTTTAAGAGACATTATTTTGAGTAAGTTGATTCTAGCTATGTTCTGTGAATTTTTCCGGGCATATCGCTTACAGCATTTCAAGTTTTTTTTCTTCCAAAAAATTTGTATATAACTTGTTAAATATGACCACTTTAAAATTTGTCAAAAACATTTTAAAGTCTATTTCAGTGGTTTCTAAAAATTAATACGACAGACTAACAGACTGAATTTTAAGTTCTAATCTATAAGTAAAGAAATTCGAACCAAACATAAATTCTGAGAGTTGTGCCAATCAACTCTTCAATATGAGAGGTATTCAATGTGTCCACTGTATAAACATTGTTACAACGGACATCATTCTCATTTTCCATTAAAGCTGAAGCAACTTGAAGTTAATTTTGAAGTGTCCATCATCAAAATCACCGTAAGGTCTGCTGTTTTGCCATGATATCATGACTGACACTTAATATATGACTCCATTTGGCCTTCACAGTTTTAAAATTCTTTACACTAATTTTGAGACTAACTCGTACATAATAAAAAATATTAAAGAAATTTTTCAAATATACGAAAAATGCACATGGCTACTACCTAACCCCCAAAAATATATATTTAAAAGAAAAAAAAATCTGGTGTGAAACACTCACATAACTTTCTCTTACTCCAGTTCTCAAAGTTATAATTGACAAATTTTACAGTTTGTGTACCCAATTTAATGAAATTCGTCGAAAATTAAAAATAAACTGTTCAGTAAAAGCACACTTCCGGTTTACTAATTTCCTTGAAACTCGGAATTTTGGCCATCCATTTATTTCTAATTAATTTTGTTAGGATGATAGAATTGTATTGAACTATGACAGCACTTTAGAGAAAAACAGAACACCACCCCTCCCTTAAAAGTGTCATTAAATGAATTTTCCTAGAGAAATGTTTTAAAATAAAAGTTGTAGATCATTGTATGTTTAGTTTATATACGAAGTTTCAAGAAAATCGTTGAAGCTATTTTTGAGAAAATCGTGAAAAAGTGGAAAAATCATTTAGTAAAGTGGTAATGTAAACGCACTTCCGGTTATCCAATTTTTTTGAAACTCGGAATTTCAACAAGATATTCAATTCTAATTAACATTATTTAGATGATGGATTTGTCTAATAAACTGAAATAGCACTTTAGATGAAAACCTAACTCCCCCTACCACATAAATGAATTTTCCCAGAGAAATGTTTCAAATAAAAGTTGTAGCTCTTTGCATGTGTAGTGTTGAAGAGAAAATCGTTGGAGCCATTTTGAGAAATACGCAAAAAAGTATAAAAAAAAACAACAAGTAAAGTGGTACTTTCGGTTCAATAATTTTGACAGTTGACCCACTGTCAGATGCGATGGTGATACCTAAACGGAATATCAAGTTTCAACTTTCTACGGTTTTTCGTTTTTGAGCTATGCTGTTCATATACACATACAGACACACACACAGACCATTTGCTAAAAACCTCTTTTTTGGACTCAGGGGACCTCAAAACGGATATTTCCGGTGAAAACTCGATATCGAAAATTTGTCACGATTACAATACTTCCTCTTACTAGGAGTAATAGAAAGTAAAAAAAAATGTTTCAATAAATTTTACTACTCTCATTAATATAAATACGATTTTTTGAGTAAATTACACTCACATAAATAAGGACTTACTTTATATAAAGTTAATAAATTTTAACAAAATAATATGATGTGGAAGGCAATCGGGACATAAGAAAAAGTCATGGCTGCGAAATATCCGAGATTGGACGAACATGAATGTAGAAGAATTATTCCACGCTGCTAAAGATAGAGAAACTTTTAGAAATGTGGTCGCCAACCTCCATTGATGGAGATGGCATAGGAAGAAGAGAAGGCATACGATGAGAATTATAATAATAAAAAATGTGGTGTGAAACACTCACACAACTTTCTCTTACTCCAGTTTTCAAATTTGTAATTGACATACTTTATAGTTAGTATAGAAAAATCACAAAAACTGAAAAAACTGTTCAGTAAAAAACACACTTCCGGTTCACAATTTTTTTTGAAACAATGGAATTACAACAACATATTTAATTCTAAATAATATTATTTAGATGATAGAATTGTGTAATAAACTGAACTAGCACTTTAGAGGAAATCCTAACCTCACTCCTCTCTCAAAAGTACACTTAAATCAATTTTTCCCAAAGAAATGTTTCAAATAAAAGTTGTAGCTGTTTGTATGTGTGTTTGATATATCTAGTTTTAAAGAAAATCGTTACACCCATTTTTGAGAAAATTGTAAAAAAGTAATAAAAAGAAAAAAATTCAGTAAATGGGTACTTTTGGTTGAGGCATTTTGACAGATAACCTACCGTCGGATCCCATTATGATACTTAAATGGAATTTCAAGTTTGAACTTTCTATGATTTTTCATTTTTGAGTTATGCTGTTCACATATCTACATATATACACACCTAAAAACCACTTTTTTTGGGACTCAGTGGATCTCAAACCGGATATTTCCGGTGAAAACTCGGATATCAAAAATTTGACACGATTACAATACTTCCTCTTACTAGGAGTAAGGAGGAAAGTAAAAATTGAGTATGATAAAAATCAATATAGGCTTACAAAAGTATAAAATACATCTTGACAATAAATTGGACTTTGAAAAATTACTCATGAAAATGGCGAAACATAACGCTGAAATGTTGAGTGATTTGTTAAAAAAATAAAGAATTTGAAGGATATGTAATTGTTTTTTTTTTTAAGCTACCCAGCTGTAGATATATATGTTGTAAGGGATTATTGCACTGCGACCTGAAAGATCTATTGTGTCGCCCGGAGCCTTCTCCAATGCACAGCTGGCCTCCAAGCAGTGTTCCTCTAGTTACAGACAACACTGCCCATCACCGGACAGTGAGTTGTTGAGGCTCCGAGGAAGAGATCCAGACTAGCCGAGGTTGACCTCCACGTTGCTAGTCCAGTGCGCTACCACTGAACTAATCCCTTCCTTCTCCCTTGGCTTTCGCCAATTTAACTAGGGACAGAGCCCCTAGTAATTTTATGTACTGTGTTTGTCCTTGTCTGTGAAGTGTATGTAGTTTTAAGTGTATTGTTTCCCGTTCCGACGAGTGCTGGAGTACTGAGCTATGGTAACCCGTGGGTCGCTACTCCCAAGTTAACTGCATGCAACAATACCCTTGCGGGCAAAGATATATATGTTACCGGCAAAGTATGAAATTCATCCCGGACGAGTCCCCATTTATTTTATTACCTCCCGATTTCAAAATATATTTTAATAGTAATCATTTAAAAGTTAAATTATTTTACTTAAAGTACCAGAACTATTGAAACACCATTTGGAATACCATGATTTATTATACTGAAACACTACAATAGAATTTCCCCAAGTTAACAAATGAATAATAGGAATATTTAAAAAAATATTTTTCAAATACACAAAATTTATCATAAAAAATATAATCTGTTGTCTGAGTATAAACCACGCATGGTATTATATGAAATGCCTAGGCATTCTATAGAATGACTGAATTTCATACTTTGCCTGTAACATATATAATTCTTAACTGGTATTTTCAATTTTCTTATATACTGATTGCTTCAAGATTATAACCCCAATTATAGGTGTAATTTTTAAGAAGCCAATCGTGAAGCAACCAAAGAAAAGCAATCAATAAAGCTGCAGCAATAAAAATGTTACCCAAATCTAAAAAATACAATCAGAATATCCATGGCTTAAACATTTTTATATTCTTCTTCTGTTCAATGTGATTTATTTGTTTCCACTTTTTCTTTTTTGTATTTTAATGAAATTTCCAGATATATAGCAATTTTGATTTTGTTAGAAACCAATCTGATATAAACTTACAGGGAGACAGACATATTGAGTATATAGTCAAGAGAAATCATTAAGATATGCCAATATCATGCTCAATTTCAAGTTATAGTAAGTTAACTAAATATCCTATATCTGTCTATCAGTCACAATCAATCTCATCTCTCTCTCTCTCTCACACACACACACACTCACCCGCATCTATCAACCATTTCCAATAGACAATTTTACTTCCTTTTCAATAACTCCACTTGAAATGAAAATCGAAAATATACTGGATTCTATGCGTCTCTGTGTATATATATGTTATACTGTTACAGATAGGAAGGTATTATATTTGTTGAAATCCACTTAGTTTTCTATTGACTTTTCTTTATATTGAAGAGAAGATATTGTACATTGTATACAAAGAAATACACACTAACACACTTACATATTATACTATAACTTATATACGTATATAAATATATATATATATCTCTTCTAGTGTGACAATATGATTCAATTTTATAAAGGTAACAATATACACCTTTCATACTGAGATAACTTTATTCCAGTTGCCAGCTTCTTTTTTTATTATTATTATTATTATTTTATCCTTTATTTGGCAAAAATAATTCAATAATAGAATAATATCTTTATTATTTCGAATTTGTATTATTAACTAGCTGCAATTTTTTTACATTGACAAGATTTGTTATTAAAACAAATTATCTGATATTAACTAACTTTTATTATCTGATATTACTTTTCATTAACTAAGCGGCGGATGTTGGTGTAGTGGTTATGAGCATGGTCTTGTAACTGGGAGGTTCCCAGTTCGAGTCCTGCAGTATAACGGTTAAATTTTATATTCGTTTAAAAAATATTAATTAATGGTAAAGTATGTGCTTCCGCCTGCCCACGTTCATGACACCTAATTTGGTAGTTCTACGCTAAGCACCTGAAAAAAATAGGCATTACTTTTTCTTTTCATTAACTAATTTAGTCAAGCAAATTTCTAATTCAAAATCATAACAGGGCAATTTAAAATCTAATTTTATATTGAAGCTCGAAATTATTTTTTCGGGAACAATGTCAGAATAGTTCTTGTTTTTTTTCATCATGTCTTGAAAAAAAAAATCTGGTGTGAAACACTCACAAAACTTTCTCTTACTCCAATTCTCGAAATTATAATTGACAAATTTTATAGTTTGTGTACCAAATTTAATGAAATTCGTCGAAAACTGAAAAAAACTTCAGTAAAAGCGCACTTCCGGTTTATTAATTTTCTTGAAACGTGGAATTTTGGCCATTTATTTCTTCCTAATAATTTAGTTTGGATGATAGAATTGTATAATCAACTGTGATAGCATTTTAGAGAAAAACATAACCCCCTAAAAGTGCCCTTAAATGAATTTTCCCGAGAGAAATGTTTTGTGTAAAAGTTGTAGATCTTTGTTTGTTTAGTTTATATAAGAAGTTTCAAGAAAATCGTCGGAGCCATTATTGAGAAAATCGCGAAAAATTGTAAAAATCATTTAGTAAAGTAGTAAAGTAAACGCACTTCCGGTTATCCTAATTTTTCAAACTCGGAATTTCAACAACATATTCAATTCTAATTAACATTAGAGACATTTTCCGTGGTAGCCTGCTTTATTTTGTGGTCATCGACCGGTTTCGGGCGTTTCGCCCATCTGAGACAGTGTGACAACACAGACTTGCACAGAGCAGAGTTAGTTTTCCAAACTCTGGATAACTCTGCTCTGTGCAAGTCTGTGCAAACTCTGCAAACTCTGAAAATGTCTCTGATGCTTTCCAGCTCTGCGGAATTAACCACCACAACAACTAATTAACATTATTTAGATCACAGAATTGTCTAATAAACTGAAATAGCACTTTAGATAAAAAACCTGACCCCACCCCTCCCCCCATAACTGCCCTTAAGTGAATTTTCCCAGAGAAATGTTTCAAGCAAAAGTTGTAGCTCTTGTATGTGTAGCTGATATATGAAGTTTGAAGAAAATCGTCGGAGCCATTTTTGAGAAAATCGCAAAAAAGTAAAAAAAAAAAAACTAGTACAGTGGTACTTCCGGTTGAAGAATTTTGACAGATTACGTACTGTCAGATCCCATGGTAATACCTAAACGGAATATCAAGTTTCAACTTTCTACTAGTTTCTCAACTTCTTCAACTTTCTTCGTTTTTGTGCTATGCTATTCACATACACCCTACACATACACACACACACACAGACCATTTGCTAAAAACTACTTCTTTGGATTCAGGAGACCTCAAAACGGATATTTCCGGTGAAAACTCGATATCGAAAATTTGACACGATTACAATACTTTCTTCCTCTCACTAGGAGTAAGAGAAAGTAAAAAAAAAAAAAACGTAACAGAACTAAAATTCGGCCATTATTTTCTCTAACTGTATAAGAGGAAGTATCTATCTTGTCAAATTTGCATACATTGAGTTTTTCCCTGGAAATTCATAAAATGTAGTTTCCTAATTAAGAATTACAAAATGAAAAATCGCATGATATTCAAACTAAATATAACGCCAAGTACCAACACCATATCCGCTTAAAATAAACACTTGAAATGCGACGTTATATATATATATATATTTTCTTGTTCAGTTTTTCGCAATTTTCTTGAAAATGGCACTAAATATTGTATATTTAAACTTGGAATGCAAACTACATAGATATAAATCTATTGCTTTTATTTGAAACATTTTTCCAGAATTTTTTTAAATTTTTTTATTAAGGCGCGTCGACATCTATGGTCATTGGCGCCCAAAGCCTTCTCAGTGCACTGCCGGCCTCTAGATAGTGTTCTCTTGTTAAGGAGAACACTGTCCATCACCGGACAGTGAGCTGTAGAGGCTCCTAGGAAGAAAAAATCTATGGGCAGCACAGCTGGACTCGAACCCGGGTCCTTCGTGCGGGAGTCCAGTACGCTAACCACTTAGCTATTCACTTCCGTCCCAGAAAAATTGATTTGAAGGAGATTTTCCAGAAATGTTTTGAGTTAAGCTTTGAATGTTAGAGGTTATACTGGAAGAAGACACTGTAGGGCCCTGCCATGTGTCAGGTTGTCTTTTTGACCTAAAAACTAACAATTTGTGAGGCAATCAGTGAAGTCAACGCTATTCCCTGCAAATGGAAAGCGGTTGTTGAGTGCAATATCTGCTTGATAGATTCTTTCAAAGCTTTGGCATAGAAATTTTTACGAGTTTTAAGTCGGTTTATGGCTTCCAATAAAGTGTCTTTCGATCGTTCAAGTTTTCCAAATAATTTGAAGGCGGCTTCTTCCCTGCGACAAGGCTTCCTACGCCTATTTGAAGTTCCATTACCAGAAAAAGCGTGGATTTTTGGGGGACCGGTAATTATGCTTAAAGTTTTATTTTTGATTAGGTAGTCTAGTTGCATATGTTTTAGGAAGCTAAACTTATTACCTTATCGCGATGTTCAATTGCTCACCTTACACAGGTTTTTATAGGCAGTAGGCAAAACCTCTTACGATGTGCCCTCATTTGCATCTTGTTAGCCGTTTCAACAGATTAAGCCTATTATTTTCACGTACTGAGCCTGCCTTTTCCAGCTAAGCCGATTACTAAGCTGAACATCCGTATTCCTTCCCATCAAACCAGACTTTTACTTGGCTGACAGCGTGAACAGTTGGTAGACGGCTTTTTGGGAGTTTATTTGTCATCGTCATACAAACAAATTGCAACCAAAACTAGATAAATTTTGCGAAAAGACAATGTTCTGCATTGTTGAGGGAACCATTAAAAAACTTATCCTTCAACCATTCTTTTGCAGCTTAAACTCTCTACTTAACAGAGTCTTCTCTGCAAGCTCTCTGCTTAACCGTAGGAACACCCCGTGTCATTCTATTCTACATATAAAGAGCTAAACTGCTTTTGAAACATATTCATTTAAGTGGTGTTCTGGAGGAAATATGACGTTAGGAGTTACTCTAAAGTGCCTATTTCAGTGTATTGTACGATTCTATCGTTTATATATACTTCTATGTTGCCAAATCTAATATGTTGCCAAAATTCCGAGTTTGAAGGAAATCGGTTTACCGGAAGTCCGACTATTATTATGCACATATAATCATCGATTATTGGCATTTGTAACTAGGTAATAATCGTATAAATCAGAACTACGTAAATCACATTAAGAGAACGTCACGTAAAGAAAGGGGAAATCTAGATTTTTTTTATGCAATTAGAAATGAGGTGATAACTCATTTTATATACTCACAGTATTAATCAACAAGACGAATAAAGTCAAAATTGACATTTAGGATAAATTTATAGTTTGTGGCTAAGAAATCAAATAATTTCTGACAATACAATCCATTATGTTAAGAGACATGATTGACACACAATACAATGTATTAATTATCAGACAGTCAAACCAGGTAACATGACCATATTGTGTGTACGGTAATACAAAATGGTATTAAACGCTGGATTGCTTGTTAATAACTTGGTTTCAAAATTAAATGAATTTGCCCAACAGTCCAATGTAACCTGGATAAATAATGTTCGGAGAATTATTTAATTCCTATGCAATCTATTTTATTAAAGCGTGCTTGAATATTCAATATATGTAGATGCAGTTACTGTCACCATTTCAATTTAACACCACATTCAAACTTTGTTTATTTAGACAACAAATATAGTTACTGTTTTGGGTTATGCAGTTATGGCATTAAAAATAAAAATAAAAAAATCTGGTGTGAAATACTCACAAGAGATTTACTTCCAATTCTGAGTGACATTTTTTTTTAAAAAATGTTGGAATTATTAGTGAATATTTAGTTTGCTTGTGGCAGAAGACGAGCCTGCGTTGAAGCATGCGCCTCGAGTAAGAATAAAGAGAGGAGAAAAGAAACTGGACAAATATACAAATTATTATCTCTAAAGTACAACTTCAGAAGAATATAGGGTTTTATCGCCTACCCACACATACACACACACTGGGGAAGCATTGACAAAATTTCAAATTTTTTAATAAATCCAGTTAACAGGATATACGGCTTTATAGAATAAGTTTTTTTTGGAATTTTATTGAATACTGTGTATTACGATTTCCTTTAAATGTGCTAGCTCACTTCACAGATAAAAACGTATTACTTTTATTCGATAAATGGTCACGGTTGAAAATATTTGAATCAATTATTGCAAAAAGGACCTAAGTTCAATTTTCCAAGTTTTGAGAAAACTAAAAAAAACTTCCCACAAACATATCCACCTCTTTTATTCAATTTTTACTTTCTCTTACTCCTAGTAAGAGGAAGTATTGTAATCGTGTCAAATTTTCGATATCGAGTTTTCACCGGAAATATCTGTTTTGAGGTCCCCTGAGTCCAAATAAGTGGTTTTTAACAAATGGTCTGTGTGTGTGTGTGTGTGTATGCGTGTGTGTATGTATGTATGTATGTATGTGAACGGTATAGCTCAAAAACGAAAAACCGTAGAAAGTGGAAACTTGATATTCCGATTAGCTATCACCATGGGATCTGACAGTACTTATCTGTCAAAATTCCTCAACCGGAAGTACCATTTTACTAGTTTTTTTTTTACTTTTTTGCGATTTTCTCAAAAATGGCTCCGACGATTTTCTTTAAACTTTTTTGTAACATCAACCACACATACAAAGAGCTACAACTTTTATTTGAAACATTTCTCCGGGAAAATGCATTTGAAGGGCACTTTTGGGGAGGGGTGGGGTTAGGTTCCATCTAAAGTGCTATTTCAGTTTATTAGACAATTCTGTCATCTAAATAATGTTAATTAGAATTAAATATGTTGTTGAAATTCCGAGTTTGAAAAAAATCGGATAACCGGAAGTGCGTTTACTTTACCACTTTACTAAATGATTTATTCACTTTTTCGCAATTTTTTCAAAAATGGCTCCGACGATTTTCTTGAAACTTCAAAGATCTACAACTTTTTTTAAAAACATTTCTCTGGGAAAATTCATTAAAGGGGACTTTTAGAGGAGGGTAGGGTTTTTTTTTTTCTCTAAAGTGCTATCATAGTTGATTATCCAATTCTATCATCCAAACAAAATTAATTAGAAATAAATAGATGTCCAAAATTCCAAGTTTTAAGAAAATTATTAAGCCGGAAGTGCGCTTTTACTGAACAGTTTTTTCAGTTTTCGACGAATTTCGTTAAATTTGGTACACAAACTATAAAATTTGTCAATTATAATTTTGAGAACAGGAGTAAGAGAAAGTTGTGTGAGTGTTTCACACCAGATTTTTTTTTTATTTAAAATACTAGTTTCTATTAAGACATATGTCTCTCAGTTAAATTAATCCAAAAATTGATTCTAAATTTTTCCAAATTTAAATTGTATATATGCTTCAGTGGTAGTTATTCTTAGAAATGCAAAAAAAAATCATACACACCGAAACCATACATATTATTATGCACTTGCATTGATAATTACATTCTTTGACTGTTGGCAAGAGTAATTATTGCGATAGGCTCAAAACCGGAAATATATATTTCGAGATCATCTGAGTATGAAAAAAAAACAAACTAGCTGCCATTTTAACTCTATTATTTTCTACTTTTCTTATATTGTAATTTTTTTTTAAAAACTCTTGTTTTAATTTCGATAAATAAAGGGATAATATTCAGAATATATCTTATGTAATAATGTATATAATTAGATATTTAGATAGTTAAATAGTAAGTGTAATAGCACCCATCCACAACAAAGAGAATGCAACCACAGCAGAGAGAAGAGAGGCCCTCTCTGGTTAACAGAGACTACTCACTGACTTAGGCAGGCTAGAGTGGGAGAACCTGTGTATATAAGCCAGTGGGAATCTATCTAAAAGATCTATCAGATACAACCATACAACTGTACATCGCATCGTGTCATATCTTTACTCTCACCATTCATTCTATCATTTTCATTATAAAGTCCAGTGCAGTTAGTGTAAACTTAGCTACATTATATTAGTGTCAGCATATCTCGTTCATTTAATCAAACCTAATTTCTCTCCTCAACAACCCCATTATATAAGATAATTAAATAGTTACATAGTTAGATAGATAGATGGTTAGATAGTTAGATAGATAGATAGTTTGATAATTAGATAGCTAGATAGTTGGTTAGCTAAATAGTTAGATAGAAAGTTACATAGGTAGCTAGATTATTAGATTGTTAGATGTTTACATAGTTAGATTATTCAATAGTTAGATAGTTAGATGGGTAGATAGTTAGATACTTAGTAGTTAGATAGTTAGATTGTTAAATAGTTTGATAGTTAGATAGCTAGATACTTAGATAGTCCTATTTTAGAACTTAGAAAGCCTATTTTTTTAAGGCGGGCTTAACGTCCGACTACCAAATTAGATGTAGTTTACATTTTTTTAAACATTTTTTAAACTAGTACAAATTTAGCAGTTATACACGGAGACTCGAATTGGGGACCTCCCAGTTCAAAGTCCATGCCTATAATCACTACACCAAACCCGCCCTCTTAAGTAATAATTGTGACTAATTCTTCAGTATAAACAAAGTATTATTTTGTGTTAATACTGAGAAGTAAGTCACAATCATTCAATACGATAAAGCTTGAAATCATTACTAATTTTATAATAAAGTTCGTATATTATGTTTTTTTGCAGATTACAGAAAATGGAAAACTGATAATTTGTTTCGTTTTTTTTTTTATTAGAAATGCATTTTATACTGACAATTTACAAAAACATATAAGTACCAGATTCATGGGAATGCGTTTAAGTTGTTAAAAATTAACTTGATAATTTATGTGAACTTCCATTACGATCACAAATAATAATGTATGAAAAATACTTTTAATTCGAAATAGAACCACCGATTAAATTTTTAAATCGAAATGATTAATTTGAGAAAGATTTATTTGAGTAATAATTAAAAAACAGTTTGAAAAAATTTTTCGTTTATTCCCTAATTTATTCACTATTGAATTCATTTAACCTTAATGAATGCACAGCATGGTAAATATTTCCAAGAAATAATACGTATTATATGAAATTTGCATCAGACAAATTTATTTTATTTTCTCTTTAAATAAAATAATGGCCAGCAATTTATTAATTATATATTCAATTTATAAATAATTTACAAAAATAAATATTTAATAAACTTTTAAATTGTTTGCTGATGTAATTTTTAATTGATTGTAATTATTTTACGTAAAAACTAAATTACATTCCCACATAGCAGTAATTGAATTAAATAATACACTCAGGCACAAAAAAAAATGGAACACAGTTTTTAATTAATAAATAACATTTACTGCAACAATCTATTTTTAATAATTAATTCGCTACCTAATTAATATTGTAGTGTTAATTTTTTACACTTGAGTTGGATGAAATAAAAAAAAAATTACTACTCTTTTACTAAATTTTGATCTTTTTTAATTTTTCTCACCTCCCATTTGGTATTGCTTAATCGGGCATTTACTAAGGGCTCTGTTACGGCGGTGCATTGATGCACTTAGTTTTGAATGGCCACTTGCTGAACGACATCCCATTCTTCTTGCAATGCGGAGCTATTGCAGAGTAGTTGGAGGCAGATCACGAGCTCTTACACGCCTCTTGAGCATGTCCCATAGATGTTCTTATAGGATTCACATGCAGGCCATTCGATCAAAGTTATACCCTAGTTCCTCCAAGAAGGGAGTGGCAACTCTAACATTGTGTGTGATCTAGCATTAGCATGAAACTGTCACTGATAAATTGATAATCCGTCTGAAGAAGGACTTCTATAACATACCTAGAAGCGGTCATTGTGCTATTTTCCCCCAACTATCAACTCGATGCTGGCCAAATTTATCCCACTCCACACCATAATTGATTATCGTTGAAAAGGAGCCCTTATGCTAGTAGTACATTGAATAAATCGCTCCCTCCGCCTTCTCCACACACGAATTCGATTGTCGCGATTCATCTGTAAAAAGAACACCCTCCCATTGTTCTGCAGTCCAATGGAGATTCCAATTGGCAATAGCTAATCTGCTTACACCACTGATTCCTGGTTAATACTGGCCCTGATGCTGCTCTCCTTGTCAAACAGACCTACTTCTCGCAATCATCTTCGAACGTTTCAGTGTTCACGGTGACTTCAAACATATAATAAGCTATCCTTGAGCTCTGAAGCTGTAAGTAACCGACTGCATAGAACTCAGAGCTAAAGAAATCCGATCTGGTTCCGATCTGGTGTGACCCTTCTACGACCATTTCCGGGTCTCCAAGCGTGTTCCCCAGTTTTCCTAAATTATAGGATCAACCGCAGAACGTAACAAACTTAAACGTTCTCAGCGAATAGACGTACGCTATGACCTTGCTTCACAAGAGCGACTACTCTGACGGCATCATCAAAAGAAATGACCGATTTTCTGTGATTAAAGTCAAGCGAATAAAGTAATTTAACGATAAAATTAAGAATAATGTGGATTTAAAAAAAAAAAAATCATTTAAAAACACTTAAAAGTTTTTATGATTAAAATATTGTAAATATTATTTATATTAGTGATAAACACAAATATACCAATGCTAGTTACAAAGTATAGTCCGGCAACTTAGTTCTGGCACCCAAACCGTGTTAAGCTCCGCCCATTACCAAAGCTTTCTAGTAGCTGTGACATCATTTAACTCCGCCTCTCCTTCAACCGGTAGTGCGACTTTACTGGTAATTTTTCATTTATCGTTATTTCGTTATTTTCGAAAATGTTTCCGTTTAAAGATTTTCTTTAAGCTTGTTACACTAAATACACACACACACAAACACAAATATATATATAGGCCTATCACTTTTTTTTGAAACTTTTTCATGAAAATTAAACTCAGCTCAGTGAGCTGCTACACTTATATTCTAAAATAAAGATTCAGTATATAATATACTGTTCAATCTTCTATTAAGACCTTGCGAACATTTAGTAACGCTCCAGTTTTAAAGAATAATTGTCCATTAGCAATATGAGAATTGCCGTAATAGAACGTAGTGAGAATGAAATATTATTCTAGATTTCTTAAATTTATTAATGTATTTATTATGTAACAAGAATTTTTATTTAAATATTCAATATCTATCTACCTACATGCAATTCCTGAAAGACTCTTAGGAATATCTTTGTAAGTCCCAGGACGCAGAAGTTGACAAACTAAGTTAGGTTCCTTTTTTTTTGAAAACCAAGATCTTGAGGAAAAGGCTCATGTCCTTTACCTCTAAGATAATTCTGTATCTCTTCTGAATTTGCCTACTGTATATAGAGACAAATTCCTTCGGCCTGGTAAATTTATTAATTTATCAAGTACAAGACAATTACTTTTTAGATAGACAGTATTTAATTCCTTAATTCCACATCGAGTAAATTTTATTAGTACGACAATGAATTATTTTACACATTAACACTGTATATGAGGAAATTTTTTTTAAGCATAATGTAATGAAAAGCTTGCCAATATTAGTTTATTAAGTTGCTTTAAGTAAATATATATTAACAGAGGTGGTTTGTTTATACAAAATAACAGTTTTATTAGGTGTGAAACTTCGGGATCAGGGGAATTTGGGTGACGGCTAGAAGTGTGGAAATGCTTGACAGTACAGTAGTAATGTGTGCGTGTGTAGAACGCTGTAGTGTAGGAGAATAGAATAGTCGGATATAACTACAAGTACGACGTCTTCTCTATTAGTGAAGTTACAAAACTGGATAGCGAGAATCTCCAGGGACTGGTACATGGGGGCAGACTGGTGTGCAGCAACGCCACTAGAACTGATGGTGGCATGTACCAAATCTACAAGCACACACTAGCCAAGATAACGAGCTGGTTATTATCTGGCCGAGTTAACCAGATGGAGACGTCAAATGTCTGCTCTATACTCTCAGTGATCAGATCTTTAGAGGGGATGCCACTGATGATGATGATAAGTTCGCCTTTACAGAGTAAGGGAGACTGCAAGGCTAGTTCCGTTGGGTTTACATTCCTTTCTCATTTACTTCATTATTACTAAATTCACACTGTATCATGTTCTATGTCAGATTAGTTCGTTAAACTGCTAGCATTTCACTTAATGAGTACAAATCACAGAGCAGTTATCATAAATTGATACAGTTTATGTTTTGAAAGTGCATTGTGTTAACACATTTTAAAGGCTAATCTTTCGTATTTATATCATAGAAACGTCAATGAATACGTAAAATGACAAACATTAATACATATACATATCTACCTCCCTTGACATTCATATTTTAATCCTAACTAAGCTAATTTGTTCTAGATTAATAGTACCATATATTATATACTAAAAATATTATTAATACTCTCGGAAACTCAATTAGGGAATCCCCTTTTAAATCCCATTTTTACTTTCTCTTGCTAGTGTAAGAGGAACAATTACTATATTAGTATCAAATTGTTTTCCAGTTCAGAAGTTCAAATGGCATCCTGCCGTAATCGAGGGCATCCTGCTGTATGCAGCGAAAACGTGAACAATCTCCAGCAAAATTAAGGAGACGATGAAGAGTGTGGAGATGGATTTTTGGAGGAGATCTCTGAGAAAAACAAGGATGGATAAGATGAGAAATGAAACGATAAGAGAAATGAGGAGTAAGAGGTAAGAGAGAATACTACCGGGAATTTAGCGAAGAAGAAGTTGAGTTGGTACGGTCATATGAGGAGGATGGCACCAACTAGGTGGCCAAATAGGATCTATGGATGAGTACCACCGGGTAGAAGAAGAAGAGGAAGGCCACGACAGACATGGGAGGATGGAATCCTGAAGGAGATGGCGGGTCACAGTTTGGCTGTCGAGGACTGGTATGACAGAGTGAAGTAGAGGAGTGCCTTGGTCTAAATGGTAACCCTTACGAGAACGGAGAAGCCGATATAAGTAAGTTCAAACCGTGACTCAAATTACATTGAATTTTTCTAGGCGATTAGTGAAGAAGCTTCTAAGCTTCTAGTCAAAATCCCTAAACCCAAGAGCTACTTTATTGAATGTTTTTTTTGATTCACAAAAAAAAAGTTTTTCGTCTAGATCTTTATGTTAAAAGTATCCAAAAAAGCGGAGCATTAAATAAACCCTCTCAATTTTTAATACCCGCCAAGTGAGATTCTAGCGGCCTCATGACCTCCTATATTATATAGTATATAATTTAGTGAATGGAAAATCAATAAAGATGAACAAATTCTGTTATACATCTCTCAACCCTTCATTGGTCTCGAGCCTGCTGTTGATGTGCCTTTGACATATATCTGATAAAATTCCAGGTATGCATCCGGCTTCATAGTATTCATCTCGGATGAGTTCAATGAAATGTCGGCAGTCTATGATGATCATTAGGGTTCCGGACAAGGCTAATATTGTGATGTTACTGTATTTTCCCGGACCTCCCTCAACCATCTGGTTGGAACCTTACTGGGCATTTTGGTTTATGGAGACACCTCCTACATAATGGGATCTGCTTTCAGCATGTCATGAAAGGATTGAAAAATCATGTCATTAGGGATAATCCCAACTCTTTCTCCAGATATCGTTTTAGGGTGATGCTCTGCTGCTATTTCAATATTCTTTTTTACTTTCTCTTACTCCTAGTAAGAGAAAGTATTGTAATCGTGTCAATTTTCGATATTGAGTTTTCACCGGAAATATCCGTTTTGAGGTCCCTGAGTCCAAAAAGTGGTTTTTAGCAAATGGTCTGTGTGTGTGTGTATGTATGTGAACAGCATAGCTCAAAAACGAAAAATCTTAGAAAGTTCAAACTTGATATTACGTTTAGGTATCACCATGGGATCTGATACGTTATCTGTCAAAATTCCTCAACCGGAAGTACCACTTTACTAGTTGTTTTTTTTTTACTTTTTGCGATTTTCTCAAAAATGGCTCCGAACGATTTTCTTAAACTTTGTTACATCAACTACACATACAAAGAGCTACAACTTTTATTTGAAACATTTCTTGGGAAAATTCATTTAAGGGCACTTCTGGGGGAGGGGGGGGTTAGGTTCCATCTTAAGTGCTATTTCAGTTTATTAGACAATTCTGTCACTAAATAATGTTAATTAGAATTAAATATGTTGTTGAAATTCCGAGTTTGAAAAAAATCGGATAACCGGAAGTTGCGTTTGTTTTGACACTTTACTAAATGATTTTTTTCATTTTTTCGCGATTTTCTCAGAAATGGCTCCGACGATTTTCTTGAAACTTCGTATACAAAATAAAAATGCAAAGATCTACTTCTTTTATTTAAGACATTTCTCTGGAAAAATTCATGTAAGGGCAGTTTTAGGGGAAGGGTGGGGTTGCAGCTTCCCCTAAAGTGGTATAATAGTTGATTATACAATTCTATCATCCAAACAAAATTAATTAGAAATAAACAGAGGCCAAAATTCCAAGTTTTAAGAAAATTGTAAGCCGGAAGTGCGCCTATATTGAACAGCTTTTTCAGTTTTCGACGAATTTCGTTATATTACACAAACTATAACATTTGTAAATTATAATTTTGAGAACAGGAGTAAGAGAAAGTTGTGTGAGTGTTTCACCCCAGATTTTTTTTTCCAAATGATACTGCCGAATGGAGGCATAATTATTAACAAAGCATTGTGAGGTTGCTTAGCTCTGTGATTACAAAACGAAAATCCGATATTTTTAACTTCTGAGACTTTTGGACTTCTGAGACCAAAATACGATTCTGAGATTTCTGCATTCCTTATTTGCAAATATTCATTATTATGATTTTTTTAGTTTCTGCGGCCATTTTCAAGAAAGAAAAAAAAACACTTTAGTTTCTCGGTTGGGACGGCGTCAGTGGTTCATTTTTAGGGTCGTTACGCCCGGAGAGCTAATGTAGCCCTGAAGAAGCTCATTGTAATACGGGCGAAACGTCAGTTTCTAGCTAATCACTGACGTTGTGTAATCACAACCGGAAACACAAGTGTTTTTAAAGATTCATTAAGTTAATTTAAGATAATAAATGGAAGTTCAAATTAATGAAAACTAAAATAATAAATCCAATAGATCTTCCAAAACAAAAGTGTCAAATCAAAAATATAAATACAATTAAGTGTTCATTACAAATTTACCAAAAAAATAAGTGAAGCTCGTCAGAGGAATTAAATCAACCATTTATTGCTTAATAAAATTACAGGATATGTTCAATACTGCAATGTGTAATATTAGACATATCATTAAAGTTATAGTGCTTTCTATTAATATTGCAATTAAATTATTGATAATTAGATATGTATATAATTAAATAATTGATGTGAATGTTTATTGATGGATGTCAATTAACTTTGATTAGTATATCACTGTTAGTGATCTGGGTTTAATGATTCATATTGACTAATCTACTTATATGTTTTGATTGAATAAAAGATGATTATTAAAGCATTAAAAAAAATTTAAAACATAAAAAATCTACTGAATAAAATTTTCACATAACTTTAATAATTTTTTTATTTGTTAAAGAATTCTGTAGTGAAACAATGGACTTTCACTTGTTATAATTGGAATTGACAAATTTCCTTAAAACGCAATATTCTTAGTAAAAGTTCAGAGAGCGCTTAATATCACATATACACTTGAAATCCAGCTGCCATAAGGGCCTATATTGCCTAATCAATTTTTTATAATATTTTCCACAAATATTCTCCTTTTTATGGAGAATATCTTCAACAAACTGAAGGATTCCAATTTCTGATCCAAGTCAGTCATCCAATGAATAAACAGCAACGGACTAAGCAGAGTACCCTGAGGCAGACCAAGTCCAGTCGTTCTAGAGCCCTTAATTTGAATTTCCAATGAATGATTATTTGTCCTAATGATTGACCGTCTGACCAATCTTGCTCTCTTAATCAATGTCCACTCTGTAAAAAAAAAAAAAAAAGTTAACAAAAGTTACTAAAATCACCTACAATAATTGTTAATAAATAAATATAATAATAATAATAATAATTAATAATAATAATAATAATAACAATTAATAAATAATTGTTAATCCATGCAATTTCTTGGGAGGTCTGTTTTTAAAAGAGATATTAATAATTATTAATATTTTAAACACTTTTAATTAGATTCTTTAAATTTGTTCGTTCTATTAATTATAAGCAACCGTTGAAAAGTTAAATGTATAAGTATTATACTTTGAATAATGAAAGTGTTCTATTGTCTATACTATCATTCTCTTCTTCCTACCACAGCCATTGTCGCTATTGTTTCAATGTCAGAAGTAAAAAGAGTCAAAAGCTGATGAAGCCGACCGCTCAGTTTGTAGGGTGTAGCAGTCTTTTCACCCTACAAAGGTAAACTGGCATGGGACAAAATTATCATTAGAGTATTTTTTTGTTTTTTATTAGTTAAATATTAAAAAGGAAACTTCCTTTCTTATCGATTATCGGAGAACAGAATTTTATAGGCTATAAAATATATAGCTTTCATTTATCATAATCAAGAAATTGCTAAGAGTTTTCTGAAAATATATTAGTTTTTCTGGAGTCATCAATTGAAACATTGAGCCATATTGAACACTTCTTCCGCTTACATTAATTAACCGCCATTAAATATATTGCCAAAACAAAAAATCTGATGAGAAACACTCGCACGAATTTCTCTTATTGCGAAATGGCAAATTTTCTTCACATTCACAATTCTTATTAGCCTATAAAGACGTCGGCACTTTTTATGGAGAAAATCACCACAAAAAAAACTGGAAAACCTATTCGGTTCATGGGTTTCGCTCAACCGATTTCCTTCAAACTGAAAATTTTGGCAACTTATTTAATTCTAATTACTTTTTGCACATTGTTGAACTGAAATAGCATTTTAGAGAAGACCATAATCCCCTAAAATAGCCTTTAAATGAATTTTCCCGGGGAAATATTTCTGATAAAAGTTGTAGCTCTTTGTATGTCTAGTTAATATAGCAAGTTAACAGAAAATCGTTTTAGAGAAAATAGCTGAAAACTGAAAACTAGTTTCAGTAAAGCGCATTTTCGGAATGAGTGGTATTCGTGGAATTAATAGGTCTTCACCTTTATGTGGTCCAATTAGAATTGTTGTTTCAATTAGGTTATTCATCAATTTTGTAACTACTAAACGTGTACCATTGCATAACTTTGGCTGATTGAGTAATATAATTGGCACTCCAATTTTCAAATTTAGAATGTGAGGCGGTAATCCGGGAATATCGAGTGAATTAGATAATTCTATTTGAAAATTCAAACTTCACTTTGGTCCATCACGGAGTTCCAATGGATTATATGTACATCTATATGAAATTGATAATTGGTTAAAAATGTCTGCCCATTTTCCACTTTGTTTATTTTGATTAGCTGGGTACTAAATCACCTTTCTTCACATTTTCAATATAATCCTACTGGGTCGCTACATTGCTATAACTTGACTACAAATCGTTGGGCAGCCATTATTTGGTCAATGATATGTAGCCAGAGTGGTTGCTAACTCTGAGATTAAAAAAAAACAAAAGCTTAACCATTATCATTATTAATTATTACAGTAGTAGTAATGCGTATTTTTTCAGGCGCCCTTAACTTCCAACTATTAAATTAGATGTAATGGTTCGGGGCTGGAAGCACCTACTTTACTATTATTATTTAAAGTCCGTTTTATTATTTATTATTTCAAAATATTAAACCAATAGGTTTACGCAAATAAAAACAAAGCTCTGACAATATAAACTTAATTTTATTCAACATAAATAATTGAAAGCAAGTTAGTAAAAATTGATTTTATTTTTTTTTTTTTTGTACATAATAATTGTTGAAATTTATTACGTCACTTCAGCTTACAAACAGATTCACCATGTTAGAGAGGAAAATGCACAGCTGCAGCGAAACAATGTTATCAACCAAATCGTACTAACAAAAATAAAATTTTCAAAAAAATAATTATTCCAAGATTTTGCGCTAAGTTAAGCTAGGTTTCGATCTTTTCAAAATTTCGAAGGTAAGTTTTCAACGGGAATACATTTTAAGGTCCAGTGATTATGATACAAAAAAAAAAAAAAAAATTTTTTTTAGCAAGTGTCTGTTTTTAAGAACTGCTAGAAACATGGCACTCGATTTTTTTAATTTTTTTTTTATTTATAAATTTAATTCATTTGAAGTAAACCACAAGCACTCCATAGTACATACAAGTACTTGAGTACAAGCATGTAATGTGAATATGTGAATAGGTCCGCAATGCTGGGATAACAACTGGGATTTTATCCATCGCAGCATGCATATTTTTTTGATATTCCTTACCGGTTTCGGAAATATCCGTCTATCTTCAGAGTAAGGCTAATCAAGTTCATGTAGAGAGTTGACTTCAATGTAATGTTTCTGTTACATCACATTTGTTGGTTATATATAATTAAATAGTAACCAACATAATATATACAACCCTAATTATATACAATTAATTATATTCAACCAACAAACCAATAAGTGTGTGTGAAACAGAAACATTACGTTGAAGTGAACTCTCTTACACGAACTTAGTGAATTTGTTCTGACGATGGATAAACCAGAAACCGGTCAGAAAGAAAATTAATATGCAAGCTATGACGGATAAAAAAATACAAGAAATCTATAATAATTTCAAGAAAATAATTCCTAATCAGAATATTTATTCTGAGTGATTTAAAAAAAGAAAAAGATGAATTTTTACCTGTTTATCTTTTTACTATGGTCCAACAGTTTTATTTAAATGACTGTATAAGATTGTTCAATTAGATTAGGTATGGTTACTATGGTAGGAAGGTCGGTCCTCTTGGTTAGTTCTCTAGTCTGGTAGTTCCCCGTGGTTAGACTAGTCTAATAGTAACTAGGCTAGCAGCCAGTATACTTGCTGCTATAGATAGTCTATATAAGTAGATAAGGCATAGTGTAGCTAAGTAGTTTGCTTGCCTAGACAGCATGTTCTACTAACTTACTGGATTCTCTCTTCCTTGTTCGAACGTTCGTAAACAGTTATCTCTCTCTCTCTCTCTCACTCTCTCACTGTGTGTGTGTGTGTGTGTACGTGGGGAAGATCTCTCCGGTTCTAGATTAGAACAGTATTCTGATCAGTTTCCCTTTTATCCCCAATCAGCTGACTAGATACTGTTTTATATGTTTGGTATACTTTTAAATTAATGAATCAATGAAGATATTATTAACACAGTATATATTGCGATCTCAAGAAGTATGTCAACATTTTTTGAATTGAGTTTTACCAGAAACAAAGTTTGAAAAACTCTTAGATACATAAAAATGTGTTTTTTTTCTTATAGCCTGGTTTTGTGTTTTTTTTTTCTTTTAGTGAAAACAAAGTTTGAAAAAACAAATATCGCAAAGAGTTCCAAACATAATGTTCTATAACATCAACGAATCCTGTATACAGATTTCAGTCGAAAATCATTCAATCTAAAGTGCAAATATACCGATATATAATATCTTTTCACTTATTCGCGATTTTATAGAAAACGGCTTAATGACTTTTTGTTTTTTTAAACTCGATCGATTTTTTTTAGACATATATACAGCTTTAGAATAGGAGCTTAATAATTCTTTTATTAAGTATCTATCAGAGACAAATTTCAATAAAAATAATATTGAAACTTATGAAAGCTGAATAGTTTTTTCTTTTTTTAATTTAAGGGGCGTCAACATCTATGGTCATTGGCGCCCGGAGCCTTCTCAGTGCACTGCCAGCCTCCGGACAGTGTTCTCTCGTTACAGACAAACCGGACAGTGAACTGTTGAGGTTCCTAGGAAGAGAAAATCTAAAGGTAGCACAGCTGGACTCGAACCCAGGTCCTCCGCGTGGGAGTCCAGTGCGCTAACCAGTAGCTATTCCCTGAAAATCAATGTTTAAAGTAGTTATTATTCAGAAAAAAATAAACAGAATCTTGCATAATAGTAATAAAACATTCAGTGATTATTTCATACCTTTATATGATACATACTGATGTAGTGGAATCAATTATCGGATGATCGAATCCCACCGCTGCCACCAGATGTAGTGGAATCAATTGTCGTGATTCCTGAGGTATGAAGTTAGATGTCTTGAAGAGGAATTTATCAGGCGGAAGTTAGTTTAGAGAATTACTAATACTGAATTTATAAAAATAGAATATATTTTAACAATAATTTGAATGAGCCTAATGGTAACTACAATTAATATGATTTGATAAAAGTAAATAAATAATTTTAAGAGTTAAATAACAAATAATTTAAATGATTAAAATAAATAAACTAATATGCACAACTATGAAAATAATTATAAGTGAAACCTTGTATAGGGACGCGCTCGGAACTCAAGTATAACTGCTGCTGTAAAATGATACTGATATAATAATGTGGCTACTCGTATAATGAAGAATGATATAATGATCCCCTCTTCCAGTGGAGCGAAGTTTATATTAGTCTCACTCACACACTGTCAAGTGTGTAAGTAAGTTCTCACACTAAGACATCTCTAGTAGCGTGCGACCTTGGTTAGGTCGGCGACCAGTGATTCAGGTCAGTGGCCAGATTTGGCGACTTTCAAAGACCAGGTGGCTTCTGTTCAGTAGACAGGGCTTTATCGATGCTTGTCTTTGATACCTTTGTATTGAAAAGAGAGCAGCCGGCTGTGGGGCCACTAGTTATAAATTATTCTTTCCTTTTGTTATATTTTGTGAAGGCTTTGACATTGCTATGTCATTACACTAATGATTTACCCTTAAATTATTTGATTTTTGAATTTTAGAAATTTTTTCTTAATAATAAATAAGTAAGATTTTTATTTTTATAACTATTTCACTTTGAAACATTCCTTGAGTATCACTTCTCACTTTCATTACTTTGAAATTCAATGACATATACTTAATAAAATGAAACATACTTTGAAAACTTAAGGGTTCATTAAGTTTGTGCCAGTTTTACACCCTTTTATTTTTGCATGAATGAAAATACTATCAATGCAGATTGAAACATAAAAGAGGGTGCACAAAAACAGGAAACAGAATAGAATATTTCCATTCATATTTCAATAGTACAAAATTCACTTCAAAATTCATTATTAGTGAAATAAACTTGAATGAAGTTTATTATGCTTGAATATGTTGCTCTAAAGTACAAAATTTAAGACTTTCTTATGAATTATTCATAAAGGAATAAATTTTTTTTGTTGTAAATAAAGTTATATTTAAAATAATTACATCAGTGAAGTAAAAAAAAGAAATTCACTTTTCCCAATTAATCTAAAAAATAGGAACTTGTAATTTCAAACTCTTTACATGACGTGCGGATTTATAGAGGACTTTAGTCATACAACAGGATTTATGTGACTTTGAAATGACTGAGTCGCAGCTAGCAATAATTTAATTGTATTTAATTCTTTCAGTCTGAACTTCTCACAGCTAGAAAATTAGAGAATGATTCACTTTTCTAAGTCTGAGTCCATTTGTCCGTTTTGTGATCCGTTCAGTGGTTTAATAAAAATTTCCTATTTTGTCCCCGTTTGTACAACTACTTTGAAAACTTAAATTTTAGGATCGATCTTACAAACAAGTCGATACCGATGGTAAATAATGAAGAATCACTGATCTCTGTGAAACTTTCACACAACTTTTTTTATAATTGCAGTGACTACAATAATTGAAAAATTTTGTTTAAACATAAATATCGTTCACTTAGCCCTAATTAACAGAGATGGTCGGTTGGTGGTTACTGTCACGGCTTGTATTAGTTGAAGTGATTATATTGAAATCCATACAACCTGTAAAAAAATTTGAATATTTAACGTCACAGATTATCCCGGTAAAATGATTAAAATAAAAAGTTGAAAAACAAATTAAAAAAAAAAAAAAAACTGGTGTGAAAGACTCACACAACTTTCTCTTACTCCTGTTCACAAAATTATAATTGACCAATGTTAGAGTTTGTGTATCAAATTTAACGAAATACGTCGAAAATTGAAAAAAACCAGTTCTGTAAAAACGCACTTCCGGTTTACTAATTTTCTTAAAACTAGGAATTTTGGCCATCTATTTATTTCTAATTAATTTTGTTTGGATGATAGAATTGTATAATCAACTATGATAGCAATTTAGAGGAAGCTATAACCCTACCCCACCCCTAAAAGTGCCCTTAAATGAATTTTTCCACAGAAATGTTTTAAATAAAAGATGTAGATCTTTGAATGTTTAGTTTATATACGAAGTTTCAAGAAAATCGTCGGAGCCTTTTTGGAGAAAATCGCGAAAAAGTGAAAAAACCAGTAAAGTGGTTAAGTAAACGCACTTCCGGTTATGCGATTTATTTGAAACTTGGAATTCAACAATATATTCAATTCTAATTAACATTATTAAGAAGACATAATTATCTAATAAGCTGAAATAGCACTTTAGATGAATACCTAACTCCATCTCTCCCCCGGAAGTGCCCTTAAATGAATTTTCCGGAGAAATATTTCAAATGAAAGTTGTAGCTCTTTGTATATATAGTTGATGCACCAAGTTTAAAGAAAATCGTCGGAGCCATTTTTGAGAAAATTGCAAAAACGTAAAAATACCAACTAGTAAAGTGGTACTTCCGGTTGAGGAATTTTGACAGATAACATACTGTCAGATCCCATGGGGATACCTAAACGGAATATAAAGTTTCAACTTTCTACGGTTTTTCATTTTTGAGCTATGCTGTTCACATACATACACACACTCACACACATACACACACAGACCATTTGCTAAAAACCACTTTTTTTGACTCAGGGGACCTCAAAATGGATATTTCCGGTGAAAACTCGATTATCGAAATTTGACACGATTACAATACTTCCTCTTCCTAGGAGTAAGAGGAACTAAAAATCGTTGTAGCAATAATAAACATTAAAAATCTATTCAATAAAGTCGCACTTTCAGTTAAACAACACTTCTTTGTTCAAATTTTGAATGCTAGCAATACATTTAAATGTATTGCCTTCATATTATATTGGTGTTACAACCATACATTGTTAAGAGATGGTGCTGTAGAGGAAAAGCAAATGTTGCTGCTCCCCTAGAACCTTCCCCAGCAAAAAACATCATTTTCTGAAAAAATGCTTTAAATTAAATTATAAACATTTATGTGTTTAGTTAGTAAATAAAGTTAATAGGCAATCGTTGGAGCCATTTTCAAGAAAATCGCGAAAAAACTGAAAAAACAAATCCGTAAAATCGTGCTTCCTTTGATGAATGGATTTTGATCAAAACCAAACGTAAACCACAAACAACACACATTCATAGACCATTCGCCAAAAATATTTTGTTCGTACTCAGGAGAACTCAATACATGTATTTCTATAACGTATAATACAAAAAAATATTTGCTGAAATAAGTGATCAATGTTGGCATTTTATAATCTTTGTTAATATAGCAGTTTTTCTATGTTTGCTTGCTAGGTATGGGATCTATAAAAAACGTAATTCCAAATATAAATAGTATTGCGATTAATTAATGAGTTTGTCGATTAAGTGATCCGAATCAGTTGAAAGCCTTGCTAATTTTACAAAACTATTGTAATATGGAACCTGCAAGATGTTTATGAGGGTCCAATTATGAGCGCCCCTCAGACCAAATGCTTCAACTATATATCTCCTCCAATTTACTTTCTGTCCTACGACTATATAGACCACTCATACATCAATATTGCGCCTCCATTTGTCCCTATCCAGTGCATCTTCTTCGCAGAGTCCCTTCCCAGCCATTACCTCTTCCACTCCAATCCACCAGTTATTTCTGGGTCACCACTTTTCCGGGTTCCATTCAAGCACTGCTTTGGGCACTCTGCTCCCTGGCATTCTCTTCAGATGGCCGTACCAAGCAAGTTTCCTGCGATCGATCTCTTCTAGCACTGATTTTTCTCTTTCAGCAATTCTTCTTCTTTCAGTGCGAGATTTCCTGGCCGACCGTCTCCAGAAATCCATTTCTGTCGCAGCTATTTTTTTCCTGTAATTTCTTGCTAATAGCCCAGGTCTCCGCAGCGTAGGCTAGTGCTTGAATGGAACCCACCAGGCCGCCGGAAAAGAGGCAGACCTAGAAATAACTGGAGAATTGGAGTGGAAGAGGTAATGGCTGGGGAGAGGACTCTGCGAAGAGGATGCAGTTGTATAGGGACAAATTGAGGCGCAATATTGATGTATGAGTGGTCTGTATAGTCGTAGAACAGAAAGTAAATGGGAGGACGTATATAGTTGAAGCATTTGGTTTGAGGGACCCTCATAATTGAGGCCCCCCCCCAATGCTCTGGACTATTGAATCGTATATTAGATGCTTGGTCTTCATCTGGATATTGCTGGTTTATAAGTAGGGTTCATCATTCCAATAGCTTTCCTCGCACTGGTCACTCGTATTTCTATATCCAGATCTGACGCGCCATCCACTTAGAGATAGGAACCAAGGCACTTGAAATTCAGCACTTTTCTCATTCTGTGGCCCCCGATCATACATTCGTTATCAGGGTTTGCCGTCATGTATTCCGTTTTCTCTAAGTTAATTTCCAAACCCCACTTTGCATATTGTTCCTTTAACCTCCTCAACATATAATTTATATCTTCCTCATCTTGGGCAATCAGAATCTGATGGTCAGCGAAGAGTAGGTTATAGAGGTATAGTCCTTCTCCGATTTGGATTCCCATTTTGCTATACTTCCGAGTCCACTCAATATCCTCAATAACATGATATTGAAAAAAAATAATCATTTATTGCTAAAGTTGATTAATATTGAATATGCAGTTGGGTCCACACAATTCACAGCATGCTTTTCATTTTTTTTGGTTCTGATTTCATGATTATTCCGGTTTCGGATTTTCATCCATCGTCAGAATAAGGTTTGCAATTGCTCGCAAGGGGTATCTGTTACATGCAGTTACTTGGGGAGTAGCGACCCCACGGGTTACCACAGCTCAGTACTCCATGCACTTCGTCACAACAGTACACATGACACTCAAATTACATACACTCTACTCTTTATTGACAAGGGCATTCACAGTACACATACTAGGGTCCTTGGCCCTAGTTAATTGACGTAAGCCAAGGGAGAAGGAAGGGATTAGCTCAGTGATAGCGCGGTGGACTGGCAACGCGGAGGTCCTGGGTTCGAATCCAGCGTGCTGCTCTTAGATTTCCCCCCTAGGAGCCTCTCTACAGTTCACTATCCGGTGATGAGCAGTAGCTAGAAAACACTGCTCAGAGGCCGGCAGTGCACTGAGAAAGCTCCGAGGGGCACAACAGATCTTTCAGGTCGCAGTGCATAGCCTCTTTTTTTTTCTTTTTAAAAAAAAATGAAAAGAGGTTTGCAATAATCTTTCTACACAAATTGATGGCAAACCTTACTCTGACGTCTATAATGACGGATAAAATTATAGACATTTCTTAATACCTCCATAAAAGTTTATGGGAGTTGTAATATTCCTTATAATTCCATACACAGGTATTCTAACATAGAGCCACCTGCATTTCAGATCCTTACGGTTAATACAGCAAATAATTCATATAAAAGATCGATTCATGATGAAGAAGATTTCTAATGAAAATAGAAAATTTAAAATCTTTTAACAATCGGCTTTACTTTCATTAAACCATTTTTATAATCCCCTTCATTATAAATAAAATAAACTAAAAAAGAAAGAACAAAAACAGTAATTATATTAACACTGATGGACAGAAGATGTTTAGTAAATCAGAAAATTCTGATAAGTTGGGGAACTAAATTGGTTCATAAAGATAACTTGTTAGATAAGTTTTTCATTCTCCTTTAATATTTAACAACGTGATCTGGACAAAAGCAACAGTAGATGAAATTAGCCGGTTGTAGAATAGTTTGAAACGAAGTGTGTCTGATAATCGCCGTAATCCTTCAAATACAGCTTCATCAACTGGTAACATCATCTAATAAATTATATAGCAAAAACTACATTTTATTTTCTAAATTCCAATGTGAAATAACATTTTTTTTAAATTTACAATTAAAATAAACATCTAACTTAGAAGATTTAATTGAACAAGTTTATTTGAAATGAAAGAGAATTTATTCCCCCTACTTTTGAATAATTATTGGGTCATTGAGTATCTGAAAATCAACGTTATATCTACTACTCAAATTTGGAGGTTTTTAAAAAGATTTGAGAAATCATTGTTTCTCCAAAGTATTACTCCGAAAGAAAAGATAGGAATATTTTACCAGTTCATACACTTCCTAGCAGCAATTAAGTCATGGGGTAGTACTGTAACGCTTCTTCTGTTGAGCCTAATGAGACTAATAGCTGCCAGCAAATGTTCTAGATATAAGCCTTTAGTCAACTTGCTAAAAAATAATTTACACAAGAAACAGTGGGCTTCCTCGAAAATAATGGTATATCCCGATTTGGCAACCAGATTTGGTCAGGAAAGTGAATTTGTCTTTATTTATAATAAAAAGTAAGGAGGTTATCTATAATGTACTGTAAACGGATTGTGTTAGTTGATGAATTCCATCTATCCGCTAAGCAATTAAGGGGACATGAGTTTCTACCTAGGTAAGAAACATGCCCGTTGAATATGTGGATGGGTCTGCAATGCTGGATAACATCTGGGATTTTATCCGCCTTAGCAAGCATGTTTTTGTTGTTCCTGACCGGGTTCGGATTTTCATCCCAAGTCAGATTAAAGTTATCGAATAATGTTTTGTTACCACTACACTTGTTGATATGCATAGCACGCCATAAAAAAACTCAAAATATATAATCACAAAGCAAGTTTCTGAAAAAAAAAATAACCATAGCGTTTAAATATATAAAAATACTACAATATTTTATGACGCAATGAGTGCAAAAATAAACGTTTATTCTATAAAATAATCCAACAAGAAGTAAATATACTATGTTGTATATAGTTATATACGCAGTTATATTTGTACACAGTGTATTAACACGCTGGTGGGGTATTGTTAAAACAAAGTATTTTCTGGTGTTAGTAAAAGATGAATGTAGACGGAAGACACTAATACAGACGCACCCACTTACACAAAAGTAGTATATAGCTCGTAGAGTTATGCTAGGCATAGTATTTGATGTAACGTCCCCAAAATAACAATTAGCCTAAGGGAACATCAACAACACCCTTTCTCACTCTCTCTCGCCCCCCCCATTCTATATCCCTTACTTCCAAGTTCAAAAGCCCTTCTCATCAAAACAAGCCCTTTCCCTTTTATCCATATTGTTAAGTGATGGGTAAGAGGCAGTGTTTAATTAATTCAACAGTCACATGGTATTTGATAGGTATGTTTCCGGCTTGAATATTAGTGGTAACTTATAAACTGACCAACAGAGTTAGACTAAATAAATCTAACATCGTTGGTTAGTTTAAAGTTTTATATAAGTTTAAACAAAAATAAGGGGAAAAAAATATTGAACATTGTTAATTAAAAGGGTTAATTCATGGGGGGGAGTGGGATTATTCTTAGGATTGAGGGATACTGATTTCGAGGGAATTGTATGCAAGTAATAGCCAAAATATATAAATTTGAGGGAAGTAAGAATAAACAAAAATGTAAGCGCAGCTTTCGGGGTTTGTTAGTCAAGAAAAAGAGGTAGTCTAAAGCAACAAAATTCAGGTAGCATCAAACTATTCCTAGTAAATCTAATCGAACAGCTAGCAAAGAAACTTTGTATAATATGATTGAAAATATAACATGCTTGGCAAATTTCAGTTGGGCAGGAATGGAAGGAAAATGTTCAGAAACTGTCATGGAAAGCTCCCCGGAGGGAAATCTGGTAATGGAGACTGGATGTCAAAAACTTCGGAAAAACAACTTTCCTTAAGTTTAAAAGCTTTTCTTTTTGGCCCCAATCTTCGTTGTATCATAAAAAAAATGCCGAAATTAACTGTTATTTTATATTGAAGCTAATTTTCCTTTTAAATAGTAATATTGTCCCTTTACTTAAATTAAAATGCTTATAGCAGATAATTTTCATTTATTCTGAAGTAATACGCTGGATTTGGTTTGAATGCAACAGTGCTGCCCTTAGATTTTCTTGTCCTCTTTACAACTCCCTGCCCTTCATTAATGAGCAGTGTCCTTTTAACAAGAGAAGTATTTGTACTTGTTATACAGTCCATTAGCACTAATTAAGTCTCCATGCTATTGAATATATCAAGTTTTTGCTGTAATCGGAACCAATGTTTTCCCACTCTGCCTATAAGACGTTGATTAAACATTTCTTATTAGAGCTGTTTATGAATCCTCCAGCTCTGTGGAAGCATTTTGCAGAAGTTCTTTCTTACTTTAATTGCTGTGTCTTCACATAACAGTATCTTACTGAATGATGAAGTTATTTGCAATATCTAACTTCTCATAACTAGTCATTAAATTATGGTGCAAAATATCCAATAATCCATTCATCCACCTTCAGTTAAATTAACATGTATAACGGCAATGAAAAACAG
This sequence comes from Triatoma infestans, assembly GCA_011037195.1. Taxonomy (NCBI): domain Eukaryota; kingdom Metazoa; phylum Arthropoda; class Insecta; order Hemiptera; family Reduviidae; genus Triatoma; species Triatoma infestans. Next base: position 104,380 of record JAAEAF010000417.1, read on the forward strand.
TGACCCGCAATGAACTTGAGGGGAAATGTCAAGCGCATAAAAAATACCAAAGCAATCATTTTTAATTATTGTAAAACTGGATTGGTAGCAATATAAATCTAACGCTATGTGCACCAGTATTATAATCATTCTCTGGACACTTTTGTTCTAATATCAAGCTATTCCCCTTTCCATTCCAATGACCCCTATCCAAAATGGCATTTTTATATACTTGGATCAAGTGAGGAGGATGCCCTCCTACCAGTGCATGTCCAACATTGGCGGACAATTTAAAAGTGAATGTACACAGTGGAGATGTAATTAAATGGGCCCGTGTTAACTCAGTCTGACATGGTATTTAAAACATTATAGCACTAGGCGCCATCAAAGTTCTGCTTCACTCCAGCGCTCCTCACCCAATATATACATTATTTTCATTTTGACTACAAATTAACACTGCCTTGTCAATCAATTTCCATCTACTGTCTTAAAATGGGCTATCCCAAACTACATATTCACATAGGTTTAATTGATAAATTTTTTTTCAAACTGAATCTATTTATAAAGTTTTAATAATTATTAAGTCAATAATATGTCAAATAAAGTAATGTAGATATTGGAAAATGCTGGTTTTTAGGACATACCAGTTACTGAATATGATCACATGTAACACCACACGACAGCGCTATTATCTATCTAACCCCAAAAATATTCTAATGTCATTTAGAGATAGATCAGGTTGAATTTATTCACAATTGCCTCTTGTGTTGTTTCTCTTGTACCCTTATCACTGTTATTATTACTAGGTATTATTATTCATTATTTTCTACAACCTTAGGAGCTCGGAGTAAAAATGCAGGACGTTGTTTAAGGCCTACATTAACTGTTACCGCTATTATAGACTGTAGCTGTATTACTATTATTGTTCTTTTAAGTTTTCTTACGCCCAACGGAATTCTATAGTGTAGCCACCGTGCTTTATATTATCATTATTATTATGATTGTGATTATTAATTGGCTTTCCTTTTTATTAAATTAGGTGAAAGAATTCTATTAAACCATAACGTTACTGTTCCCTCAAAAAGCTCTCCCTCCAGACAGTTTCTAGAAGAATTAGATTATATATATATTTTATTTTGGGAGGAACGGGTTTGGTGTAATGGTCATGAGCATGGATTTGTAACTGCAAGGTTCATAGTTCGACTAAGTATAATGTTTTCTTTTTTTCTTTCTTAAGTTGCGTTAACATCTGAGGGTCATTGGCGCCGTAACTCGACCAGTCCACTGAGGCCTCTAGGCAGTGTTCTCTAGTTACAGATAACACTTCCCATCACCAGCCAGTGAGCTGTAGCTTCCTAGGACGAGAAAACCTAAGGGCAGCACTGCTGGGCTCTTCTCCCACCCAGGCCATCCGACTGAAAAAAGGTTAATCGTAAAGTATGTGCTTCCGCCCACGACCACGACACCTAATTTGTTAATTGGATGTTAAGCCCAGCTGAAAAAAAAAATATTACTTTATTTCATGTTATTTTGACACAAAATTAGGCTGAAATTCATTCAATTCTCGCCACAAGTTGTACGAACACCATTAATTCTGAAAGACTATAAAATTACCTTCAGTCTCGGTAATAGGTGAGTGCTATGTTCCATGGATTATTCCTTTATACTCTCTTTACATGAAAAGTTTAAAACTATGAAGAATACATGGAAGACAAAATTTTATTTTTATAGATTACAGAGTTCACTGAATACATTATTAAATGTAGTAAATTTACATTATGAATTTTTAATGAACAAAGTTTTCATTGTGTCCTAGAATGTATATATATATATATATATATTTTAGAATTGAAAATTCAATATTTCAGGAGTAGTATGATGGGAAATCCTCTTATATAACATGGGAAAGATTGGAATTAAATATTTCTTCAAAGTTTGAAGCGAAGTGTGAATTAAACTTTATGATGATGACAAAGTATTTGTTTGTAACTTTTGTCTTGTACATAGCAAACTGGCATAATTTGGCTTCAAAACTCTTGACGCTGATGATAACTAAACAATATTTCACTGGTAATAAATATACTGAAGTCTTTTTAAACGACATGGCAATATCAATCTAGGTTTAATACTCGTCTTCAATTAAAAGTTTCTGTCACAGTATACACACATTGTTTATATGTAATATTTATATGTATTTTAGTATCTGAAATAATATATAATATATCCAATACTAATGTAATATCCCCCATATGACTGGTATGTGACAGAAACATTAAATTGAAGTCAACTTTTTACTTGTCCTTGATGTAACATATTCTGCCGATGAATGAGAATCTGAAACTGGTTGAAATCAACAAAAACAAACCTGCTCCGACTAATAAAAGTCCACTTATAGAGGTGATTTAATAGATTTTAGAAACAAAACTGATAAATCTGCGAAGAAAATATGTTAATTTGAAATTAATCAATCCATATACAGAAAGAATATCAACGGATACTAGAGTACTTCAAAACAAATTTCTCAGAATGGTTGCATACAAAATAGGACTGTAATACAAAGATATAAACTATGAGAATTTGCTCAGTTTCCTCAACTTAAACACTCTTTCTAATAGAAGACAACATTTCGATATCCTTTTCCTTTCCAAAATAATAAACAATGAAATAGACTGTACTGATATCCTATCCCTAATTAATATCCATGTCCCTTCCTATAATACTCGTAGTATCCTTCCCTTTGAAATAAGTCACCAAAGATATAATTATCAACAATATTCTAACATAAATAGAGTTATGAATAACTGTAACCAGCAGAGCAGTAGAATTGATATTTTCTCCATGAACTGCAGTTCAGTCAGAAAAATACTAAAACAACTCTGAAAATTATTATTAATTAATATTAATTAAATTTGTCTAGTTTTTCAGAGTTTTACTATAATCACTCAAAAATGATTTTTTTACTTTTATATATATGTGAGTAAATATTATATTTTATATTTTTAAAATGAGACTTAACTTTCTTAGTAACTTTCTATATTAAAATTTCATATCTATTTTATATTTATTTTACTTTTCAAACCATTTTCAGTTTATAGATAGTTTCTGTTTAGTAAGATTATAATTTTTCAAATGTGATTTTATGTTAAATTGTATCATAAAATGTTTATTATATATGACAATAATAATTTTGTTATTAGTGTATAAAGTTTATATGTATGTAAAGTAGCTTATTAGTTTATTGATAGCTTAGATGTTTATATTTTTTAAGTGATAGGCTTCAGCCTGTATATATAAATAAATAAATAAAATATAATTATAAAAAAGGAAAGACAATAAAATATACAATTGAAAAACCATAACAGTTCCAATGGGACCCATGAAGTAAAAACTAATGTCAATGAAATTAAAAAAAGCAAAGGAAAGATGGTAAAAATAACAGTTAAAGCAAATAGGAGTTGCAATGGAATCGCAAATAATTATTTATTATTTATTTATTATTTATTTATTTATTGAATACAGGAATAACATTCCTTTTGCAAGGAGTTTGGTTTACAATATACAAAAATGATATGATATTTTTATAATACATAATACATAAAAGAAATAAAACTCATGACTACTGTCATAAACTGAACCAGATGTTATTAACAAAATAATAAATGGATTAGTTAATCAGAAAGGATAAAACTCCTAATTCTTAGGGCATTAATAGCGTATTTGTAAATTGCATTTATCTGTGAGACAGACCCAACCGTGAACAGCTTCTCGAAACAGTTGGATTCAGTATTCGAGTCAGCAAGATATGGATTAAGATACTGTTCTCTAAATGGTTGCAATGCGTGACAGTAGAAGAGGAAATGTAAAAGAGAGTCCGGTATATCTTGCAGATCAAACAGAGATTGCCTTCATCGAAAACAAAAGAGGAACCCTCGACATAGATTCTTGAACACTTTAGATTACATAATCGAAGCTGAATAATCAATCTTATTTTAGTAATAGCACAGTTCCAATCTAAATACGGCCCTTCGCTTCGCAAAGAAATCGCAAATAATATGGCCAAAGAAACTGCTCTTTTAGGTTTCCGTGGCCATTTTCATAAGACACTGAGTTTCCGGAATGAGACCGTGTCAGTGGTTTTCATGAGACTGACGTTTCGTCCATGTTGCAATGAGCGCTTTCAGGGCCGTTACACCTTGAAAACAAACAAGGCCAACAAGGCTTTCAAGGTTCATTGAAACATGGACGAAACGTCGGTTTTTAGCAAACCACCGTCCTGGTCTCAACTCGAGAACTCAAGGGTTTTTCAGTTTAATAGAACCATTCCCACCTTTGAAATATCAAGTAAAAAACGGAAATTTAGAAAAGTGGAAAACAAGTAAGGATGGTCATATTATTTGCGATTCCATTGCAACTCCTATTTGCTTTAACTGTTATTTTTACCATCTTTCCTTTGCTTTTTTTAATTTCATTGACATTAGTTTTTACTTCATGGGTCCCATTTGAACTGTTATGGTTTTTCAATTGTAATTTTATTGTTATTTCGCTGTCTTTCTTTTTACAATATATATACTCTAGATATGTGTCCGCTTATATTCTGTATATGGATTGATTAATTTCAAACTATTTCCGAAAATCAAAGAGAGATATCAGACAGCCAGCTGCAAAACAATGTTCTTCATAAATAAATAAATAAATGCACATGGTGCGTTTAGCAGTTGTTTGTAATAGATTGAATTTGCTTCAGTCTACATTCTACACTATGCACTTATGATAATACGAGTTATCTACACTATAGACTACTGTTCATATAATATTCCAATTGCAGTCATTTTGAACTTTATCGTTCTAAACTGATTAAGACTTTAATTCTACAAGGAGAATGTTGGCCATCTGAACATAAAATTTTAAAACAGTAAATAATACGTTAAAAATAACTTGATTTTTTTTATAAAAAAAAAAAATTATTTCACAATTTGATAATTTATAAAATACCTACAAAGGGAATAATTAGTAAAAAAAGTACTAAACTGTTTTTTCAAAGAAATAATTAGCCAATCACAGTGTAGAAGTGGGCATGGTCAACATGATCATTCTAAATTTCTGATTGGCTTAACATATACACCCACATTTCACACCTTCGCTTCTACACTGTGATTGGTTAATTATTTATAGCTAATTATTTCTTTGAAAAAACGGTTTAGTATTTTTTTACTAATTTTCTCTTCGTAAATATTTCATAAATTATCAAATTCCGCAATTAACTTTTTTTTAAAAAAACAAAACAAAAAATGCAAAAATCAAGTAATTTCCAACGTAATATTTACTATTTTATATAATTTATTGTGAGAATTTTCATTCCATTGTTGAAAAAGAAAGCAAAAGGAAATTTGGCAGAAATCAACATCCTCAGATATAAAGAGGGAATGGCTGCAATGTTTACCCAAAAGATTAACTTCGTTAATGCTACTAATCAGATAAACGTGTTACTTGAATAGTTCCCCAAATTTTTGAGCCAAATGCCTGGATAACGTGTTTCTTGAATAGTTACCCAATATGGTTGAATAGGTCTGAATTGCATTAAGAAATTTAGGAAAGATTGCATTAAGCGTGCATGCCCTACCCCTGCTTCCTTTCGCTCTTACATTTAATCCTACCAGAAAAATCCGTGGTTTGACTATAAGTGCCTTCAAGTAAGGAAAAGATCCTTCAAGCTCCTGAATTTATTTCGGAAAACTAATTCTAATATAGTTAAAGATGCGTATCGCGAAGAAAATAAAAAGTATATATCGCTTTGCATTAGCCTCAAAAGAGAATATTACTTCTCGTTATGTAACGAATTTAAAGCTGCTTGCGATTCTAAACGGTTTTGGTATTTAGTCAATAGCTTCCGTCGAAAGGATTTTATCTGTGGTCATAACATTTCTATGGATATACTCATGAATCATTTTAAAAATTTACTTAATCCACCTCTAGTTTCTTCAAGCTCCTATGCAGAGCCCTTCAATGTATTTCCTTTATTGTATTCTCCTTTCTCCCTTGACGAGCTTCTTCACGTTATCTCCCTGCTTAAAAGCAATAAAGCGCCAGGGCCTGATGGCATAATCTACGAATTTTATAAAAATGCTACTCCTGCCTTTATAGATAAACTCTTGGCTTTTATCAATTACATATATGAGACTGGTGTTGCTCCCTTGTCATTCAGTAAATATTCCCTCTCTACAAACGAGGAAATGTCAATGAGGTTTCTAACTACAGAGGTATATCATGTTTAAATACATTAGCGAAAATATTCACATCTCTATTACTCCGCCGATTGGAACAGTTTGTTACCCAAAATAATTTGTTGAGCGAAAGCCAAGCTGGATTCAGGAGCGGATATTCCGCTATTGATAACATTTTTATTTTAACAAGTTTAATAAATCTTAAACTTTCTAAAAAAGGCAAGAAAATTTACTGTTTCTTTGGATTTAAAATCGGCTTTCGATACCGTAGATCATTCTTCTCTTTTCTTAAAGTTATTTAATTTAGGTGTTTCCTCTAAATTTTTAAAGATCTTAAAACAATTATATCTTTCAGCCTCATCCTCAGTGCATGGTAGAGATGGATTTTCAGATTATTTCCGGGTGGGTTCAGGTGTTAGGCAGGGCTGTCTTTTAAGCCCTATCCTTTTCTCTCTGTTTATAGATGACCTTCCGTCTATCTTAGAAGGAGGAGTTACAGTAGGAGGTACCAAAATCAAAATACTACTTTACGCAGATGATCTCGTTCTCTTAGCTGATAACCCGTTGAGTCTCCAGAGAAATATTAATGTCTTAGCAAATTACTGCGACCAGTGGAATTTATTAGTAAATCTTCAGAAATCGAAAATAATGACTTTTCGTAAGGGAGGCATCTGAGAAGTGATTTTATAAAAGCGAAAGGATTAAGTTGGTAAACCGATACAAGTACCTGGGTATAATTTTGACTCCCCGCCTTTCCTTTATTCCTCATCTGGAAGAAAAAATCTCCTCAGCAAAACTTGGTTTAAACAGGGTCTGGTCCAAATTTATCTCAAACAACAATAACCCATTAAACGCTAAGATTCAAGTTTTTAATAGTGTATCACGCGCAGTTGTTTGTTATGGTTCCCAAGTTTGGGGTTTCCAATCGTTTGAAATCTTGGAAAAATTTCAAAGATTTTTTATTAAGAAGTTATTTGGTCTGCCATGAACCGCACCGACATACATGTTAGCAATACAGACAGAACTGCCGCCTTTAGAAGCTTATACGCTTCATCTTCATTTGAAATATATAATTAAAGTTTTGTCCCTACCCGACTACCGTTTACCGAAAATTGTTGCCCTTCAGGTCAACAGCAATAGAGTGTACTGGTTTAAACATTGGCTTACGCTTACTAGGTGTTACCACTATGATTTTCACTGTCTTTGGATAACCCACCTAATTGCCCTAAACAGCTTCTGAAACTTCCCGATATTATTACTAAGTCTCGTCTGTGAATCGTGCAGTAGAATCCGAACGCTTTTTACTGTACAGGGTTCTCATTTCAGAACATCGGAGCACTGTAACGGTTTCTTTCTCTGAGAAATTAAAGCATGCTGAAAACGCGACTGAGTTAATTCAGCGGAGCGGAGAGTTTTATCTTAAATTATAGACTTGGCTTCGCAGGGAAACTGGATGTGGAAATGGTCGCTCTGCAATTCAACATCGCCGAAAAGACATTATATCTTCGGGCGAGTGTCCCTCTATCTGGCAGAATCCGAATTCTGTATTTGAGAAGACGGCAAACTTTCTAGAGATGAAATTATTGCTTTTCTGTCCGGTCAGGCAGATCCTCGTCCACTGATCCGCTATGCTCGACACGCTTGGAGAGTAAGGTATGATTGGCTCATAGAGTCATCCTAGAAAGATTGTGATTGAGAAATAATTTAGTATCAGTCTTACTTGTATATGTATTTATCGTAGTTAAGTTACTTAGTTTTTATTATTTTAAATATCCAATTACTTTAATTTCCACTATTTAATTTGTTTTTTATAATTAGTGTTTGTATTATAATTATTGTAAATCCCTTTATGTTTCACTATAGCATTATTATGTTTTTTATATTCTTATTTTTTAGGGTTATTTTTATTTTATTTTATTTTTAGTTAGAAAGAAGTTCTTTTTTTTGCTTTTCTTTGTTGTTTTTTTTTTCATTAATAGTAAACTCTGGCAGACGGCTCTCGCCATGTCGAATATACTGTTTTGTCAATAATGCTTTGTAATTACCTTTTTAAAATAAAGTTTTATTATTATTATTATTATTATTATTATTATAAGTCATAAAATTAAATCTTTTACTATAACTCCGTCCATATAACATACACTGTTAATAAAATTTACAAAGGTAAATAAAATAACTCTACATAAAAACCTTCAGGGCATTGTTATAACCTATAATAAAGTTCTGCGTATGGATCATGTTTCACGTCTGTTATGTAATCAATAAAAATGGAAAATAACACTTTAATAGATAGAGTTTAAGTGATGAAGCAGTAAATAATAGGATATTTCTAATAATTTTAAATTTGAAAATCTAAAAGAGATTTTTTTTTTTTTTTTTTTTTTACTTAATTAACTTTCTAAAGGCAATGAACATAAATTTAAATAAATCAGATTGAAAAAAATTTAAGCTTAATTTATATCACAAGGCATATTTTATTGTGAAACCATTTTAGTTCAATTTTTATTTTCATGTATTGCTGTTGTTAAAAGGAAATATTACGATCGAATTAAATTTACGAAATTGTGTTTTCATTGGAAATAGATACTTCTGCGTTTCAATCAATGACATGTCGGTGAGGTGTGTGTGAGCGAAATAACTCAAATACGAAAAATCGGAAAGATCTCCAACTTGATATCCCAATCTGACTTGAATTCCATCCTTGAAGAAATTCAACAAGAATATGGACTTTACGTTAAGGGATTTTTTTTTTTTAAGATTTCTCGTTTTTCTCAAAAACCAATTATTTTCTTCAAACGATATTTTAACTGCTCATATTTAGCCATTTTTATATTTAAAATTGATTTTAGCGTGGTTCTGCGAGGGACGCTAGTATTAAGAGATTATTCCTTCCGTTTAAATGATCATTTTAATATGCAATGATAAGATTCGAAGTTTGAAGAAATAAAAAGTATATTTTAATTAAAACGTTTTATTTAAAATAATTTTCATTAAAATGGATCTAAGGATTCATACTTATTAAATTTTGTATATAATTCGAATTAGAATTAAAATTAGAATGAGGGGGGGTCCCAAACCCAGCCACTGCAACCTACCCATTGAGGTTTATTGTGCCAACCCCACAATACCTAGTAGAGGAATCCTCCCCTCTTCATGAGGTCCAAGACTTTCCCCACCAGTCCTTCTTTGCAGTACGATTTCCTCCGGTTTCAATGTGCCGAAGATCTCGTACCGCAATCTGCCGATTGCGACGCATTAAACAACAGGTGAGAGGCCGCCTCCTCCTCCTCCTGACACAGTCTAAACAAGGCCTCCGAATCAACCAATCCCACCTTGTGCAGATGTTTCTTGAAACCTACCGTGCCCTGTAAACAGGCCCGTAATCAGACAAATCTGATACCTGCTTAAACCCAGGTCTGTCTAGTTCTTCTTCTACACAGCTCTGACATGACCATTTTGCCATGTTTTGCCCCAGTACTTAGCCTCCAGTGACAATTATGTTCTCTCCAAGTCCATTCTCTCAGAGACGCCCTCGCCATACTTTTGGCTATTCCCAGGGAAGAGTAATTCTGAATACCCCAAGTGCCTTCAGTGCAACCTGGCTGTCCGAGAAGATGCATATCTCCCTATTTCTAGAGCCTTATGTATAATTACTTACGTATAGTCTTATAAATTAAGCTGTCTCAGTGGCTGCATAAATCGAGTCGAATAGAGCCGTTAGAGAGGTGCTGGGTTCGATATTCGCTTCTGGCTTTAAATTTTTTCAAGTGTACAGACATTACATATGTAATAGAGTAGTCGTTAACCGCCTCCGTCCACAAACTGATATGTGGACATAATGGCCGCTTAAGAAAAAAAAAAAAAATGGGCATTTCCTGTTAGTTCTATAACAGAAAATTGTATTTGATATAAATTTGGAGGGAGGGGGGATTGATTTTTAAAATGTTTCTGGGAAAATAGCAACTTTAGATTTCGCTCTAAACTGTTGAAATGTGATTGGTGATGTTGTGTGTTTGTGTGCTGGTAGCTTGTGGCGTGAGCGGTTTAGTAAAAGGGCTTGTAAGTATATATGTTTGAGTGAAGTATCAGAAATAAGCAGGTAGTCACCACTGCTAACAATAAATATATTCTATTGAAATAATGACTACAAGTTATTTGATATTATAAACTTTATTAATATGCACTGATGCTAAGAGAGCGAAAAACAAGTGTTCTGCTTCTGAGTGTCTACAACCAACTGTCTTGAAGGAATGTCCTCTAATTGTTCGTTCAATTCCTCCCCTGTGAGAAGAAGGGGGTAGGACAATGCTATCAAGGTTCATGAACTCTCCCAGTAACTGGACTTCTTCTACCTGGCTTGTCCTTTTGCAAAGGAATGTCAATATTCTTCTTAATTTGATTTTTGTCAAAAAATTAAATATTTTTTAATTTCTTGCATCCATCACACTGTCATTACAACATAATGTCTGATTTTCCTGCACACATAATAATATGGGCAAATAAACATTAGTAAAAATTATATTTTTTTTTTTTTAAACAAAATATTTCAATAAGAACTGAAATTGGCAGAAAGAGCAACCTTATATGGGTGTTCATACCAGTTTTTCTTGACATAGAACACTTTCGGATAAATAAAAATTGCTCCTAAGATTTCGTATATCTAGTGTTCACTATATTATTACATTTATTAATGTGAAACAAATGATAGATTTTGTGTTACATTTCCTAGACAGTGTATTCTATCATTCCCAGACTGTGAGCAAAACCTTTTTTATGTTTAGTCTAATAACACAAATAACCGTAGATATTTGTAGCACAAGCGATGGTTTATAAATCCCAATTATTTTAAGACTAGCAATACAAAAAGGGGTGTAAAGTGCTCTATTAACGGGTTCACTCTGTAATTCATTACTTAAAAAATTTATACAGCAAACTTTTATTTAAGAAAAAAATCTTCTCCAAGTTTTTTTCTTAAATCCACCAAAGATCTGTTTCCATAATATAATAATTACTTTTAAAAAAAGTTAAAAATAAATTCAACAGAAATGCAACAAAAAAAAAAAAATGTACATTGAAAAAATAAAACAAAACAAGAGACTAAAAGTTAAAATAATTTGTTAAATTGCAAATAATATATTCACGAAAAAGTGAATAATATATGTTTTTAGCACATTCACGCATCCAAGCATATAAATTATTATATTAAATAATGTATAATAAATGTATGTATATAATAAAAAAAAAATAGCACGACAAGTAGTATGCTATAATGCCCCCCACTAATAGAATTCACATTTGCATAATTTATAAATTTATTCTTTATTTTTTTTAAACTATGTTAAAAAAAAAAATAAAAAAATAAATAAATTTATTCATATACGTATTATTAAAAAAAAATTCCTTGGGCCGAAAGATATTTTATGTTTTTATATGGCATACCGTTTTAAATGGATTATTTAGACGATTTGTACATTTTTATAATGAAATAACTCATTTAAAATATTTAATAAGAAAACATTAAAGATAATGTTTTTAATTGGCTTCATAAATTTTATATGAAGTTTAATTAAGTACAAAAAACAAAAGCCAATGTAATGCGTAAATGATTTTTTTTATAAATTTTTTAATTGAAACAGTTCTTATTCACGGATACATTTTTTTCTTCCCTAAATACACTTTTTATTTATTTGTCTAATGGGTAAAGAAGCAATTTACATATTCAAATTGAATATTATCGCAACTGGAGAGAATAATAAATTATAAAATCACTATATACTCACATTTTAATTGTTACATACTTATGAACCTCATACTACAAAAAAAAATCATGTAAATATGTATGAGAGATATATTTTAAGTTAAGGCTATTTTCCACTTTAATGAAAACCGGGAAAGTTACCCATCAGAATCATGTGTGAATGTTTTGTGATTGTGGAAAAAGAAATTAATAAAGGCAAAAATTTGTAAGTTGGCTGGCAAAGGGTACAAAACTCGGATACAAGACACCGTTATAAGAGAGGTCAGAGAACTCGGCCAATTTTTTTACCTTTTAACAACCCCTTCTAGAAATCAAATCAAGGAAAAATAAGGGCAGGTTTTAACTACCAAGAGAAGCATTGTTTTCATCAGTTCTATTCGAAAGCATTCAACAAGAATCATTCGTGTCTAAGTGTCACTCATTCTCTTAGTTTTTTTTTGTCCAACGCTCTCAACCTTGGCCTTCTCGGCCATTCGACTCCTCGCAGCCCAGTGGCTTGGTACAGTGTGGCTTGGTACTTCAGAGACGATTCTTGTAGGCCATGCAACGCCGCACATATAAGTAAGTGGTCCGCATCCATTTCTGCCATCCGGCACAATGAAGAAATGGGTGAATCAACCACACCAATTCTATGTAAGTGTCTATTCAAGTAGTCATGTCCAGTGGCCAAACTGAAGCATGCTACAGCGCACTGCCTAGGCAAATCACTAGGCAGTCAGGTTTAGGGGGTCGCACGAGGGTGTCCATTGCTTGCCCTCTGAATATCTCCGCATATATTCATCCAGCATTACCCGGAAGGACTCTGTGGCCACTTTTTTTTGGTGTGCAGTGAAATCCTTTTATTAGGCTGCTGCATATTGCTGCTTGCTTTGGTTAGTGTGCCCGCCGAGTCATTGCCAGGTATATCGCAGTGGCTCGAGATCCACTGCAACAATAAATATCTTCCCTGACGGATGGGACTATCGGCTAGGTCCTTGCAGCATTCCACGGTTTCATCGCCACTGATGCCAGGGTTAACGATGGTTAGAATTGCTCCCTGGGAGTGAACAAACAAAACAATCTTGGTCCAGGTTCCTTGGTAACTGCCTCGAGAGCAAGCTTAATCGCAGTCATCTCCCCATCAAAATTGGAGGTAGTACCTGCCAACAGGTACGGAAAGCTGAAATGCAACTCACTCTCTTAGTGCCATATATAAGTGTTTAACATTTGAGTATATTCACCTGCAAAAGTTTTAGAGTGTTTATAAACTTATTATTGTTATATTGAAAAGTATTTAAATTCATTTAGAGATAATAAATTTATTTTAAACCAGTGATGACTTATTACTTATTTCTTAATCTATCTCTCTTCTCTAAAACATACATATACATAATAATCCCTTTCAATAACGCTCACGCTAAATATTACAACACAAACTAACACATCAACCAATCACATTACTGTTCGCACCAAATTATTTATAGTTTACAAAAACAGATACTTGTCTAAAAACAACTTTTTATTATTTGGTGTGACTTAAAAACACTATTCCTAGGTAGGAGTGGATAATTCGAAAAGTGGATTTGCCATATCGATGGCAAGAGAATATAAAAACATTGAAAACATTAATCCAACAATTATTCTAAACGTAAATTTCTTTTCATGAAAAACATCTATATAACATTTTGTAATAAATTTCTAGCTGATTAATTACAACTAAAAATAGTAATGATAAATAGATTAAAAGATAAAAGAGATGTGATATATATATTTATAATGTTATTAAGTAAGTAATAATGTAATAAAAGAACCCATAATAAGCAAGAAGTTTTAAAGTAAATCTCCGTTACCAGTTGAAATACATTTGCTACTGCCATTCACGCAACACTACCATTTATTAATTCACTAGTCAGGGTTCTTTGTTACATTTATATATTTCATTACGTCTATCTTAGTATGTTTTGTTAATCTATGAAAAAAGGGATAAAAAAACCGTTTAACATTTAATTTATATCGTTTAGGCATTCATGTATACTTGAATCATGCCAAGTATAATTATTAAGAATAACATTAGTATTAAATTAATCATCATTACAAGTTTTAAACAACTTCCGCCCATAAGATAGAAATCACAAAAAAAAAATATTTTTTTTAATAAATGTATTATTTATAATAAAAAGTTTAATGAAGTGAAGGAAGCTTTAAGTATTTTGTCAAAATGGCCATCATTTAGGGGTGGAATAATTTTTATGCAAAAATAGGACAGACCCCCTTGCTTTTCTCAGACCCCTATTATTTACTAACTTTCAAAATATTATTTCTCACGCGTAACTTTTCCTCTGTGTAAACTACCTACGTATGACTCTAGTTAGAAGTGAAATGGGAAACATACACGAATTTAAGATAAGTGTGATGGATGCCAGAAATATAAAAATATATTTAATTTGAAATAATCAAGATTATAAAGAAAATGTGACATTCCCTTGCAAAAGGACTATTCAGGTAGAACACCACTATTGTCTTTTAGAGTTCATGAACTTGATAGCATTACCTACCCCTTCTTCTCACAGGAGGGATAACAATCAGAAGGCATTCCTTCAAGAACAATCTCAGCTAGACATTTCACCAGAACACTTCAGAACTGTGCCAGTTATAAGTTAAAACATAAGAGTTTATTCCAACTAATTTCAGTATACTTATATAAGCATATTATTGTGATATTGTAAAGATTAAATTCTTTTAAACATACGAGTATATACTTACAAGTCCTTTACTAAACCGCTCACGCCACAAGCTACTACAACACAACATCGCCAAAAACATTTCATAAGCGTAGTTTTGACTTACACAGAGCAAGCAGGAAAGTGCTGTCAAAATCAAAAAAATATTGATAAACTCAAAGTCTGGATTCTGAAAGTCTCATTTTTAGTTGCTATTTACCTTACATGTTGCTTCAAATAAAAAAAAATGCTACAAATAAAAGTAGTATATCTATATAAAAGGCATTCATAATCTCATTTCTGGTTGATGGATTTTGCCGGAAATCTTTCGTGTCTGATGCAGTTATAGTATTTAAACGGAATACATACAGGCCATTCGCTAAACACATTTTCTTCGTACTCAAAACACTCCAAAACATGTATTTCCAGTGAAGACTCAGTTTCGAAAATCTGGCATGATTGTAATGCTTCCTGTTATTAGGAATAAGAGAAAGTAAAATGGAATCCATATTTTGACCGACTCTTTCGGAGATACTAACCGTCCAGCAGAGACCCAAATCATCTATTTTGTAATTAAGGATATATGTAATTTCTTTGGTTTTATCTTATTTTTATTCATTTAATAATAGGATTTCAGGATTTATGTGGATGTATGATTGAAATACGAAACAAGATAAACGACTTAGATAAAATGAGATGAACGACCGCACTACCGAGTATCAGTTCACGTGGCGATAAACACTAATAAATGTTTAATTATTGAATAATACTGTGTAGGCTGCTTCTCCTAAAATATGTATATTGTGAATATGCTGTTTATATAATCGAACAGTTTTCCTTTACTACTCTGAGTTAAGTTGGAGAGTTAGTAGGAAACTCCGGTAAAGAGGTGACAATAGCTATAGCTTTGTTCCAAATTTCTCTTACCCAAAACTCAGCCAATTGTCTTGCACAACAAGGAGTGGGGTCGCCAAGCTAGAGAAAACTTTGATAAAATAAACTTCAAGTTGTTGACTACTGTAAACCTCGAGCTCTGGTAATTCTAAGTAAATACAAGCTGTAATATTTCAAGGATTATCGACTTCTTTACAGAATTGGATAATACCTTGGAAAACCGGTGACAATTAAAAAATAAACATTGCTGTGTTAAGCAAGGTATAAGATGGACTGGCCACGACGCAGAAAAATGCTGTCGACTTTCATATTTAGCGGCTGGAAAGTTGTAGCAAAATGGTCCATTCAAAATGAGAATCTGACATTCTCAGATGTGCAAATTTGATAGAAGAATAATCAAAATCGATTATAGAAATGTATCATCTTTATGACAAGACCATGTGATGCTGAATAGCTAGAGACAATGAAGTTAAAAAAAATAATGTCAAGAACAATAAACACAAAACTATTACCAGGCAAAATTGTATCTTTTTCAAATATACTTCACCAGTAGGGGAGAAATGGCGGTTCTGGCCCACCTTTTTTGAGGGGCAACTTTCCCCTCGGCGAGGGTGAGGGGAAAAGTTGCCCCTCAAAAAAGGTGGGCCAGAACCGCCATTTCTCCCCTACTTCACCTTTTTCTTAAAAAAAAAAAAATTGAATTAATGTAGAAGAAGAAAATAACTGATACAAATGAAAACGGGTAGGATCTTTTTTGTTAAAACTGTTATGGTAGTTATTTAGAATACTTAAAACCTCTACATCATATGATTCTTATATTAATCGACTTAGAAAATTTTAGAGAAGCTTGTTCAGTGAAAATAATTATTTCTAATCTTTGGGTTAAAAAATAAAAATAGTTCATTTAGAGAAAGTTCAAAACTATGTTTGGCAGTATAATTTTTCTTTTTTTTTATTTGAATAAGATACTATAATTAGATATTATTATCCACTTTCCAAGTGTTGAAAATATTGATAAAAATATTCATTAAATCTCCATTTAATCTAATTACGTACACATCATTTACAGGAAGTGGATAGAAATCTGTCAAACTGACAAAGAGTTTTTTAGTCAGTGAGAGTTTTCTGGCTGTGATTCAATTTTAACTTTGGCCAATAAAAATATTCTTGATTTTTTGAAATCAGAATATTTACTGTAATAATTAAATATGAAATTTATTTAATCTATGTTAATATTGTTACAATAAAAATAATAATATTAAAATTAGATTAGGATCACTCGTTAACTATGTGGCCTATTGGTCTGTATATATTTATAGAACTATGTATTTGTGTACACAGTGTATGTGACAAAATTAATGTACGACATTATTACTTATAAAATGCAAAGATGACTAAAAATTAATAGTAACTTAACAGAGCAAGAAATAGATGATGTTCAATAATTGATGTCGTTTATTAGAGAATTTAAAATTTAAAAAAAAAAAAAATGTAAAATTAAGTAAGCCATATAGCGGCCTCTACACGGTCAATAATATTGTCAATATCAGTACTGACAATATAACCATCAATACTCATGCTAACCAATCACAATACTTCATTACCTTACACGATCAATTTTATTGTCAATTTTTTCACCTTAAATGGTCATTATTATTGTCAATACTCTAAAGTATTGTCAATATTATTGACCGTGTAGAGGCCGCTTAAGACTATATGAAGCAATACTTTTTCTGATATCCCAATAAAGCAAATTGATATGAAAATCAATAAAGCTCCACAGATTTGCGAAAAGCCTAATATGTAAAATTCAAACAAATTTCTCTTAAAACAAATCTTACAGTATTAATGGACAAATTTTACCGAAAGTTGAAGAAGAGCGGTCAAAAAAAAAAAAAAAAACATAATTTTATAGATTACCCATTTCGACAAATTTACTGTCTTCTTCAGGAGTAGAGGTGAAAAAAACAATGAAAAAATTCTTTCAAAAAACAAAAAACCATAACAGTGTAGCACAAATAAAAATAATTGAAAAACCTAAACAAAAATAACCAGTTAGGCTGCTTTTGTTAAAACAAGAAAAAAAAAAAAGAAGTTTTTATTGCAATGCTACGTCATTGGCGATTAATCATTTGATGACCAGCTACCCAATATAATTGAGTTATAGCGATCCTAATATAATTGGGGGTAGTGAACACGTACAGGGGTAGTTTCCCCTTACGTGCCTGCTTGGTTAAGCCTTACTAAACGATCGTTTTGTTGCCAAAAACAAGCAGTCACACTATTAATTTTTGTCCAATTGTGAAATTATTCAGTTGAGAATAAATAATGACTGTGAAACTTTTCAATTCTTATCTTGAGACGTTTCTAACCTGAAGTAATCATCATCAATTATTAAAAAAAAAAAAAAAAAAAAAAATATTTTAAACAATGAAGAATAAATGATTATATGTTACAGTGTAAATTTTTTTGAATGATTGCTTACCAATTCCATAATAGTATTATTATACTAGTATCAATATATTCAGTGAAATGATCAATTTTCTTCAAACACGGAGCACTTTCAGCAAAGCACTTCATAGTTCTCTCAATCCCAGTAATATAGAGAATTGCGAATATTTTATTAAAACGACACTTTAGATGGAAAGCTTAACCAACCCCAATTTCCACGGTAATCCCAAAAATCAATTTTCTTTTCAGAAAAATGTTCCAAATAAAAATTCATATGGCTAGAAGTGAATTAAGTGTACAAGTTAAGGCTAAGACAGTGTATTAGGTTCAAAGAAAATCGGTGGAGCTATTTTCTAAATAAAACGTATTATACTGAAAAAAAAAAAAGACAATCTTTAGAAAGCCCAATGATGGATTAAGACTGAAGAACCCTTTTGTCTCAAACCACTTCATCATTGAACCAGAGTGAGTTTACGTCTTGGAGAAATGTTCTTAAAAGCCCCGTGCGCCGCACATACACACACAGATGCCATTCACTACAAACACTTCCATCGTATTCACAGAGAACCCCTCCCTCCCCCACCTAAAAAATGCATTTCCAAGGAAAACTCAATGTCTAAAATTTGACAGGATCGCTTGTTTTTTTTTTTTTACAAGCAATCAGAAAAATTAAAAAGGTTAGCACTTAAATAATTAATTATTAGTTACTTTGTGTACAGATAATTACACATTTATGTGTAGTTGAGAAATGCGTGATCTCTCACTTTGTAAACTAGATAATATTAAGTATAGATGAGCGCACGTGAAAGTGACAGTTACCCTGTAATATCTAATTCAAAATGTAATGTAAAGGTGTTGAATGTACTTTACAATACTTTACAAGCTATAATTTCTTTGATCTACTATCTTGATAACAATTTTATTATTATTATTATTATTATTATTATTTTAATTATTAAATACTATTTCTATTATTTTAGTTTAGTGCCG
This sequence comes from Triatoma infestans, assembly GCA_011037195.1. Taxonomy (NCBI): domain Eukaryota; kingdom Metazoa; phylum Arthropoda; class Insecta; order Hemiptera; family Reduviidae; genus Triatoma; species Triatoma infestans. The sequence goes on from JAAEAF010000417.1 coordinate 123,372, forward strand.
ACAATTCATCCACTTAAACAGGGAAAATAGAATTTGGATCATATTTTATTTGTTTTTAAGCTTTGTTTTGGGTTCCTTTGTAATTTCGGCAATGGTACCGAAATTTTGCATATTTCTGGTTCGATTATAAAAAGGAAGAATTCTTTTATTTACGCATATGAATTAATTTAACAGTGTAAGTAAGTAAGCTGTAAGTAAACTGCTACTGTAATGTTAATGATCCAAAATCTAAATTCTCAGCTCTTATCAATTAATATTTATCAAAAGCTGACTTCCTTTTACTACACTTATGGCATCGCAGGACTACAGCTTTATAGTTTTTTGTTGTTCATCGACAGCTTTGGTCATTAGCGCCCCATATTCGTGTTATATATCTTCCCGATCTGTGGCCACTCGAGCTGGATGACATCAGCTTTATAGCTGGTTGCAGAATTTTGGGAAGCAATTACAAAAATATATTCTTCGTAAAAATGCTGATTGGAAAAGATTCTATTACATTTTTTTCTTCAGTCAAAAGATTGAAAAGTGCTCATCAGAAACACTCACGGTTAAAGGCATTTGTGATGGATGCAAGAAATTATATCTATTTAATTGAAGAAAATTGAGAAAAATGCGAGCTTGTTAGCAAAAAGGGTAACCCAGGTACTGTTACAGGGAGAGTTGATGAATCTTGATAGCATTGTCTACCCCTTCTTCTCACAGGGGAAGATTTGAAATAACAATTAGAACAGATTCCTTAAAGACAGTCTGCACTCTGCCTTCTAACAAGATTAGTTTGGGCTAGACATTCAAAAGCAGAACACTTGTTTTTCGCTCTCTCTGCATCAGTGCATATTAATAAGTTAATAATTTTTTTGCAAATAACTTGTAGTTATTATTCTTAATAGAATATATTTATTGTTAGCAGTGGTGACTACTTTCTTATTTCTGATACTTCACTCTCTTAATCATATACTTACAAGCCCCTTTTGCAAAACCGTTCACGCCACAAGCTACCACTACACTACAACAACAACACACCAATAACATTAATACCGCTTAGAAAATAATCTTCAAATATAATTACATGAATACAAATTCAAGGACAATTACAATTGTTATGGTTGGTTCCGCAGAGCTGGAAAGCATCAGAGACATTGTCCCTGATAGCCTGCTTCTTTTTGTGGTCATCGACTGGTTTCAGGCGTTCGCCCTTAATCAGTATATTTTTGTCAAACAGTGCAATAACATAGACTTGCACAGAGCAAATTCAGTTGAAACACTGCAATTTGTTCTGTGCAAGTCTATGTTATTACACTGTTTGATAAAAACATCCTGATGATGGGCGTACGCCCGAATCCGGTCGATGACTGCAAAAAGAAGCAGGCTATTACGGAAAATGTCTCTGACCATTACAATTTCTTACGGTTCTAATTGACTAATATTTTATTCTAACATCTGGTACTTTATCCATCATAGCATGCATTTTTCTAATATTCCTAACCGGTTTCGGATTTTCATCCATTGTCAGAGTAAAGTCATCAACTTCGTACACACAGTTTACTTCAACTTAATGTTTCTATTACCCACTTACACTTGTTGATTTGTTGATTGTATATAATTTCCAGTAAATGATCTATTACAGATGTAATAAATTACAAAATCGCCAGAAATAGAAATTAATCTATTCATTAATTTTAATCAATGTTTTTAGAAAAACTAATCACAATTAGTATAATTTTTTTTACCATTAGTAAGATAATAAATATTTAATGATAAACACATACTTCTAACGTTACATCATTTTATATATACTAATAGAGATAGTAAGAAAGTTGTAATAAACTAAATAAATTGAACTATGTTTTTCTAGTTGGTAATAGTATGCGGTCTGGAAAACAAAAACTCCTTCTATTAACAACATAGGCTATTTAATTAATTGTTTCCTCTGGACTGTTTTAATGAAAGAGCGGGTATTTAGTCTTCCCATTTCGTTCATTTAACTATGAATATTATTAATATAAGTAACTATTACATTCAAAAAATAACATTAAAGTCAATAAAATGTATTTATTAATATTTATAAGCTTTAATGTTTGATAAAAATAAATAAAATAAATTATCATTTTCTTTAGAAGATTAAAATATGTAATATTAAAATATAATAATAATAATTAAAATATGGAAATATGTAATTTACAGATGATAATAATCTTTATTCATTAAATTTACATTTGCATTATATTACAATTTTTTAAGCTGTGTTACAAATTTCAAACAGAAGTTTGAAGCATTTTAAGCGCAGCCATGCGGTCTGCTATGAGGCACATTCATTTATCCCATCCTAAAAGTAACGTAAGTAATCTATAGCTCTAAACCAATAATTAAGAGAAACATAGGTTTATTAAAATCGTCAGGAGTTGGATGTAGCGGCTAATATACGCGAGAATTCAGGGTTCGATTCCCGTGAGGGCAAAGTCAGTGTTGACTCAGCATCGTGAAAAAAGTGGGAAGCTACAGTTGGTAGCGCCCTAGTTGCGAAGCCCGGAACTAAACGGCGAGGAAACTACGGAGTGCTTACCACACGCGCCCCATACAAATCGCCGTCTGGTAAACCTTAGATCTTCATGGGCCGATGTACCATGGTTTTTTTTTTTACTTTCTCTTATTCCTAGTAAGTGGAAGTTATTGTAATCGTGCCAATTTTCGATATCGAGTTTTCACCGGAAATATTCGTTTTGAGGTCCCCTGAGTCCGAAAAAGTGGTATTTAGCAAATGGTCTCTGTGTGTGTGTGTGTGTGTGTGTATGTATGTTTGTGAACAGCATAGCTCAAAAAAAGTAAAACGTAGAAAGTTGAATCTTCATATTCCGTTTAGGTATCATTCATTTGATAGTACATTATCTGTCAAAATTCCTCAACCGGAAATACCACTTTACTAGTTTTTTTTTTTACGTTTTTGCGATTTTCTCAGAAACGGATGCGATGATTTTTCTTCAAACTTGTGACATCAACTACACGTATAAAGAGCTACAACTTTTATTTGAAACATTTCTCCATGATAATTTATTTAAGGACACTTTTGGGGGAGAGGTGGGGTTAGGTTTTTATGTAAAGTGCTATTTCAGTTTATTAGACAATTCTGTCATCTAAATAATGTTAATTAGAATTAAATATGTTGTCGAAATTCCGAGTTTGAAAAAAATCGGATGACTGGAAGTGCGTTTTACTTTACCACTTTACTAAATAATTTTTTCACATTTTTGCGATTTTCTCAAAAATGGCTGTGACGATTTTCTTGAAACATCTCATATAAACTAAACATACAAAGCTCTACAACTTTTATTTGAAACATTTCTCTAGAAAAATTCATTTAGGAGCACTTTTAGGGGAGGGGGTGGGGTTATGCTTTTTCTAAAGTGCTATTATAGTTGATAAAGTATAATTGGATGATAGATTATAGATTATACAATTCTATCATCCTAACAAAATTAATTAGAAATAAACAGATGACCAAAATTCCGAGTTTCAAGAAAAATTAGTAAACCGGAAGTGCGCTTTACTGAACCGTTTTTTCAGTTTTCGACGAATCTGATTAAATTTGGTACACAAACTATAAAATTTGTCAATTTTGAGAACTGGAATAAGAGAAAGTGTGTGAGTGTTTCACACCAGTTTTTTTTTTTTTTTTTATAGAAATTATAAAGTAAATGAAATATAATCAAGATCGATTAAAATTCTTCTATTCTTTTACTAATAATCCTTTTAAGGCAGCTAATAATCACGCAAGGCACTGTAGCACGCACATGAACTCTTTCTAGTCGTACATTTTTCCATCTCCTTTTTTAGTTGAATCTCATGTCAGACAACAAACAACTACAACTAACTTGTAAGATAAAGGTTTTAAAGTTCCAAGTGTCATACTGATCAAGTTGTTTACTGAATGTACTGACTGGTTGGCTAGACTATTTGTTAGTGTTTACCTTGTTGCCATGGTCAAGTTTATTTACAACAGCATATTTGTGTGCAATGTTTAAGTAAAAATGTGTTGGTTTACGTGTGTATGTGTGAGAAATAAAGTATACACAGTTCAAGTAACATACATGCATACATACAAAGATGGTTATATCAATTAAAATAATTATTATATGGGCATTTATCTTGCAAAATAACATCTCTTTTTATTTTCACTGACTGCTAAAAGAGGAAGCCTTGCGTTCGTGTCAAAGTTTTGTTTTCATCTAAAACAATATTTGTCTTTCAAGAAAATTTACAATCAGAAGTGCGAGAACTGCAGTAACAAAAGGTAGATGAATGACGGTTAAACGTAAAATATTTTACTTTGTTTTTTAATTCATAGTACCCAATTAGCAAAAACTGGGTTACGTTTTAAGAGTTTCGGATATTTAAAGAGATTCTTTAACTGATTTCTGTGACTAACTTACGGCCATCTTTATTGAAAGAAGTTTGAAACTATGATGAAACCTTGGAAAAGCTAGAAGTCTATGCTTCCAAGTATTTTTATCCGGTATGAGAACTTTGAAGGATTTGTCGAACCAGCATTTAGGAGCTATTATATCGGAGGTATGCCTAAAATTGTGTCCACCTTACATAGTTTTTTGCTTGTTTGCTCTATGAGATCAAGTGATCTCTAGATTTCTTTGAAACTGAAGCGTTCAGGTGGTTCTTGGAGAGGGGATTATCAGATTAAGGAACTTTCTCCAACTGGACAAGACGAGGCCTTTAATGAAGGACAAAATTTCCAAACCAAAATTTAGGTTGATATATACCAGAGAATCAGGGCGATATGCGCAGAATTTTATGGTTAAGATTGACTATTAATAAGAGTAGTTATTAATGAGAATTATGTTCTTGTATCTTTCGAATTGTAACTCACGGATATACCATCCCTGTAGGCGCATTAAAGAGCAGGGCGTATCAATGAAAATTGTATTTTCTAAAACTGTTCTCTGAATCTTTCATATCTATCTATTCGTGGTGATGAAATTGATAAGAAGAGCAAAAATATAATGCAAATATCATATATAATATTGTTAAGGAAGTTCTGTCCTTTTTTGAAGAATACCTACAGATAATCAGCCCACTCTATGATCTTATTAAATCGACTGTTACGATAAACCCTAAACGCCTCATTTTTTTTAAAAAAGAAGCTATGAACTCATGATTTACCTTTACAACACAACAAGCACGACATTCTCGGAATTTATTCCAAAAACAGAGTGTCAGATGTCATCAATACTAACTATATACTGCTCTAGAGCCAGATGGTAATAGAATCATTTAGTCAATACCAGAAAAATGTAAAATTATAATAAAATAAAAAAATACTGCCGCAGAATTGAGGAAGTTAAGAAGACTTTACCTATTAACTAACTATTTCTTTCAACGTATCCCAATCTATTAAAATAAAAACTTAATAACCGTAACCTAAATAAATATGTGGTCACTTCAATTGGTTTCCAAGGACCCATCATATTATAATAAATAACTTGTAACATACAAATATTAAAAAAAAAAATTTTGTTGTCAAAAAAGCCATTATAAATTTATTACATGCTAGGAGGTAAGGACCTGTTTTTAAAAAAAGTGTGACACGGAAGATTAAATAGCTTTCAGTATTTTTTTTAATATGATAAATACTTCACCATTTTAAGCAACGTGGCTAAAATTCTTCAAGTTTGCAATCATCAACAATTTTCTTTTTTTTATTATTATGATGTTGATTCTTTTGTTCAATCTGAGAAGTGGATATTATCCTCCTTTGGAGAGGATTAATGGCAATAAAACTTCTCAAAATTTTTGTAGACTGATGATGGATGACCACTTTAGGTCGAAACGTCCTTTTATGTAAATATAAAATGAATTTTTAGTGATTGCTTACTTAATTATTGATAACTGTTGGCTTAATCACTTCAAGAATTTAAGATAAGCCCTGGACGTTAGCGCGCTCGCTTTCATCACAGTTTGGTCTGAGTTCATTTCCATGGTAGCATCATCGTGAGAAAACTGGGCAGATATAATTAGCGTATTTGGATGCGAAGTCCAGTACTAAACCGCAATGGGAACAGCGGTTTCACATCATACATACATCTCTGATTAAAAGTTCGTTGCAAGGCTGTTGTTAATTTTTCAAAGACTGTTAGGTTTAGTACAATTTTTTTAGGGCTTGTACAATTTACATTTTTATAAAGATTATAAATCAAAAAAGAAATAAGTATGTTGTTTTTCTAGTTCCTATGAAGTTCCTAATTTTATTGTAAGTCTGGAATCAACAACAACAAAATTATGAAAAATGATATCCCTAATTCCTAGTCTCCATTATAAACTTTTAAACAAGACACGGTTTTAAATATGTTATAGAACACAATACGTTTTAATTACTGTGCGAATTTATAGTCCCCTAGACACATTATATGAACAAGTTTGGCGAAGAACACATTTGGATAAAGACATATTTTATGAACAAATTTGGTGGAAAAGAAAGGACAAAAATATTATAAAGTATCAAATATGCTTAAATCGCCTGAAAAAAATTCCTTTAGAAAACTGTGAAAGATAAAAGCAGATTTGTTGTGGTTGGGACCCCACAGAGCTGGAAAGTATCAGAGATATTTTCCATGATAGCCTGCTTCATTTTTGGTCATCGACCGGTTTCGAGCGTTCACCTTTCATAAGAATGTTTTGATAAAACACTGATATCACAAACTTGCACAGAATAAAAATCAGCTTATTACTGAGTGTATAAACTGATTTCGCTCCTGTGTAAGTCTGTGTTATCGCATTGTTTTACCAAATAACCGGCTATCACAGAAAATATCTCTGACAAAAGCAGATCTTTATGTTATGTAGAGTAGAATGATAAAAAACAAAAAATCTGGTGTGAAACACTCACACACAACTTTCTCTTTACTCCAGTTCTGTCAAAATTATAATTGACCAATTTCTAGTTTGTGTACCAAATTTAATGAAATAGTACGAAAAACTGAAAAAAACTGTTCAGTAAAAGCGCACTTCCGGTTTACTAACTTCCTTGAAGCTCGGAATTTTGGCCATCTATTTATTTATAGTTAATTTTGTTTAGATGATAGAATTGTATCATCAACTATGATAGCCCTTTAGAGAAAAACAACCCCACCCTTCCCCTAAAAGTGCCCTTAAATGAATTTTCCTAGAGAAATGTTTTAAATAAAAGTTGTAGATCTTTGTTTGTTTAGTTTATATATTATGCTTTAAAGAAAATCATCTGAGCCATTTTTGTGAAAATCGAAAAGTGGAAAAATCATTTAGTAAAATGGTAAAGTAAACGCACGTTCCGAGTCATCCAATCTCTTTTCAAACTAGGAATTGCACAAAACAAATTTAATTCTAATTAACATTATTTAAATGACAGAAGTGTCTAATAAACTGAAATACACTTTGGAGAAAACCTAACCCCATCCCTGCCGCAAAAGTGCCCTTAAATGAATTTTCCCAGAGAAATGTTTCAAATAAAAGTTGTATATCTTTGTAAGTTTAGTTTATATAAGATGTTTCAAGAAAATAGTCGGAACAATTTTTGAGAAAATCGCGAAAAAGTGAAAAAATCTAACTAGTAAAGTGGTACTTCCGGTTGAGGAATTTTGACAGATAACGTAGTGTCAGATCCCACGGTGATGCCTAAATGGAATATCAAGTTTTAACTTTCTACGGTTTTTCGTTTTTGAGCTCTGCTGTTCACATACATACACACACACTCACCGACTATTTGCTAAAAACTACTTTTTTGGACTCAGGGGGCCTCAAAACGGATATTTCCGGTGAAAACTCGATATCGAAAATTTGACACGATTACAATACTTCCTCTTACTAGGAGTACGAGAAAGTAAAAAAAAATCTGGTGTGAAACACTCACACCAACTTTCTCTTACTCCAGTTCTCAAAATGATAATTGACAAATTTTATAGTTTGTGTACCAAATTTAATGAAATCGTCGAAAACTGAAAAAACTGTTCAGTAAAAGCGCACTTCCGGTTTACTAATTTTCTTGAAACTTGGAATTTCAGCCATCCATTTATTTCTAACTAATTATGTTTGGATGATAGAACTGTATAATCAACTAGGATAGCACTTTAGATGAAAATCTAACCCTACCCCTCCCCTAAAAGTGCCCTTAAAAGAATTTTCCCAGAGAAATGTTTTAGTTAAAAGTTGTAGATCTTTGCATGTTTAGTTTATATACGAAGTTTCATAAAAATCGTCGGAGCCATTTTTGAGAAAATTTTGAAAAAGTGAATAAATCATTTAGTAAAGTGGTTAAAGTAAACGCACTTCCGGTTATTCGATTTTTTTCAAACTCGAATTCAAACAACATATTTTTTTATTTAATCTAATTAAAATTATTTAGATGACAGAATTGGTAAAATAACTGAAAATCAGCACTTTAGATAAAAACCTAACCCCACCCCTCCCCCAAAAGTGCCCTTCATTGCATTTTCCCGGAGAAAAGTTTCAAATAAAAGTTGTAGCTCTTTGTATGTGTGGTTGATGTTTGGAGTTTAAAGAAAATCGTCGGAGCCATTTTTGAGAAAATCGAAAAAAGTAAAAAATCTAACTAGTAAAGTGGTACTTTCGGTTGAGGAATTTTGACAGATAACGTAGTGTCAGATCCCACGGTGATACTTAAACGGAATATCAAGTTTCAACTTTCTACGGTTTTTCGTTTTTGGGCTATGCTGTTCACATACATACATACATACACACACACACACACACAGGCACACACACACAGACACACATACACACACAGACCATTTGTTAAAAACCATTTTTTTGGACTCAGGGACTCAAACGGTATTTCGTGAAAACTCGATATCGAAATTTGACCACGAACAATACTTCATCTTACTAGGAGTAAGAGAAAGTAAAAAAAAGTAGAAAATTGGTAATCAATCAAAAACGAAATAGTAAAAAGTTAAAATGGCACAAAAAAAAAAAGAAAAAAGAAATCACAAGCGGCTCCTTTTATTTATAATGTTCCCCTCCTATTTCTAGTATACTGGCTTTCTCTTAATCTTTCTATTTCAGTTAAAACTTCCGAATCCCATATAAAGACCAAAGTATTTCCTTGCCAAGTATATTTGAAAGGTTTCTTACAAACTTTAGTTCAGGTGTTTAGTAAATTAGCAATGCAAAGCCGTACGTATTTTCCTTTTCTTTTTTTTTCTTTTTTTTCTTTTTTTTTCTTACATTAGAATAAATGTTTGAGAATATAATTTACATTTTAACAACTCAATACAGAATAATCCAAAAAAAAAAATTATTAATGTTTTCATCTTGTTTAAAATATTGTAATTAATAATATTTCTTTCATGAGTCAAGTTATTATTTAAAATATAGTCAGTCATAAAAAATTTAAAAAAATCTAATATTGACTGTATATTTCTTTTAACGTTCTAGAAAAATGTTTAAAATAAAATTATCAAAGTTCTTTCATGTCAAATTTAGTAAAAAAAATATAATGATTAAAGTCCCAGTAATTTAAACTCCATTAATTTTTTTTTTTTTTTTTATGGTCCATTTAGTATGATTTTCAAAGTTAGTTTGAGTGCCACTCACTTTCTATAGTTGTATTTACTTGAAAGCACTACAATTACGATTAATATTATTTCCTGAAATCCATATCAAACGCTAAAACAAATTTACAAATCATTTTTTTTTTAAAAAGTTAGTACGAATCTATTCCATCATATTCATACATAACAAATAAGCTACAAATATCAATTAAGTAATTCGGCAAATGTTAGATGAAGAATCCCACTATTATGCCCCTGATATCACCGCACACAAAGCCAAAATCGCCATGGGTAGGTGCAGGAGGCTATGCGGTAAAAGTTGGGGATTAAGTCCGAAGATGGCTCTGTGGATTTATACCTGTGTCGTGAGACCAATGGTAACCCACGGGGCGGTGGCGTGGTGGACAAAGACCTTGCAGATGGGGGGCCGGGAGCGCTCGGAAGTATTCAAAGGCTGGCCTGTTTGAGTACGACGGGTGCCATGATGACTACCCCCACTGCGGCCTTGGAGGTCCTGTTAAACCTTCCACCACTCCACATCTACGTCCAAGGCGTTGCAAGAGCAGTTGTGGCACGACTACAACAGGGACAAGCGCCCATTTATCCCAGGCACACTGGGAAGCATCAAGACCTATGGGAGGAGCTGGAGGCGGACCCGATTTTGGGCCTGCCTACGGATATAATGACTCCTAGGTATGACTTCCAAAAACCCTTCAAAGTCTTGATATTAGACAGAGGGGCATGGAAGAATGGGCCGCCAATTACAGGCGAATCTATGTGGTACACGGACGGGTCCAAGATGGGTGACGGAGTGGGAGCCGGCGTGTACGGGGCTCATCCGAGATGTAATATCTCGGTGAGCCTGGGAAGGCTAGCTACGGTCTTTCAGGCGGAGCTAGTCGCGATTATTATCTGCGCCGCCGAAATAAGAAGACGGGGAGTGCATAACTCCAGAGTCGTCATTTATTCGGATAGCCAGGCTGCTCTGCGGGCAATTGACTCGTGGGAGATCAGCTCAAGGCTGGTGTGGGACTGCCTAGGTGCACTAAGGGAAATTAGTAGCCATAATAAGGTCTTCCTGGTTTGGGTACCTGGGCACTCGGGTCACAGAGGCAATGAGGCGGCGGACCGCCTGGCCCGGGAGGGTTCAATGGGAGCGCTTATCGGGCCGGAGCCGTTCTGTGGTGTCTCAAGATGCCTCAGGAGTGCATCCATTAAGCTATGGATGCAGGACCGATCAAGGGAATGGTGGGTCAAAACTCCAGGCCAGAGACAGGCGAAAAAGTTTATCTATAGCTACTCGCCCAAGCTAACTGCAGAATTACTCCAACTAGGCCGGGTGGCCATAAGGATAGCAGTTGGCATTCTCACTGGCCACTGTAGATTAAATAAGCACATGCATCGCATGGGCCTGGCAACGGATAGCCTGTGCAGGTTTTGTCAGGAAGAAGAGGAGACGGCACTGCATGTGGTATGTCAGTGCGAGGGGCTGGTCTGGCTAAGGTACCGCCTCTTTGGTAAAGAGAAGCTGGTGCCAACAAGCCTCAGCCAGGGCCCTCTCTCGGACCTATTAAGTCTTCTAAGGCAAGCAGGACTCGAGAGGGTGCTCTGAGGGTGCTCTGATGGCGGGTGCTCTGATTGACCACCTGGGAGCCCCCCCCCAATTCCACAGTTCGGTTAAGGACAGGATAGGGGGAGGGTCTCCAACTAGGGGGGTGCCACAATAGATCCTTGGGGTGTCGCGGTGGCGTAGGCTGAGTAGCCATTCCCCCGGTAGAATCTATCTATCTATCTATCTATTATGCCCCTGATAAAACGAGTATCTATCTATATTCTTGGTCATTCCAATCAATGTAGCATTGAATAGCGACATACAAGACATACAAACAAAATTACTGTGAAAGGACATTGGAAATTTGGTTTTTAAATGGTGTCTTTGTTTTAATTTGATTTAAGAAAGTTCCCCCCCCACTAAAATTGTAAAATAAATACAAAAAAAAAGAAGAAGAAGAAGAAGTAAAATTCATTGCTACCTCTACATTTCAGATAACACTGACGCCCTTCATCAGCAGTTCTAAAAAATACATGCGATAGCAAGGAAAAAAAATAGATATATCACGAGTAATGAAAGGGGGGGAAAAATTCATCAAAATTTGTAAAAAAAATGTATTATTCAAAAGAGATGTCGTACTACATTTGTTTACCTAATTATAAGAATGTTTAGCATAAGTAAATATGCAGAAAAATACGATGAAATATTTAAAATTAATTTCATGTATTTTTTTTTAATCTAACGTGCCTACAATTCTAATAGTATTGTTGCTGAAATCCGGATTCTCTGTAATAGGATCCGAAGAGAGGGATCTAGAGCAGAGAGAGAGAGACACACACAAATACACACAAAAACTGACATTCTCACTCACTAGTTTAGACCAGACTAGAGTGGGAGAATCTGTTTAAATACAGCTGTGCTAGCCCGAGAGCGGGGAGTCTTGCAACAGTTCATACAGCAGTCACAATGCGTCAACAACCTTGCTCTTTATTTACATCTCAAATCTCTCACTACCATTTTTTATATTCATGTAAAGTCCAGGGAGTTTGAGTGTTAATTTCCTTATTACACAGGATGTTCAGCATTACTTCTATATTTCTATACTTCTATTATTTATATCAAAAACCCCAATTCTCTCCTTCTCAAACCCATTATAATCTCTTTAGAGCTTCAATAGAAAAAGTTCTCAGAAAATATAATTTTTTAAAAAGTAATAAAACTGGTAAAACATATTTTGACAAACAATAATATTTATTGTACAATAATGCATTGTTAATTTTTATGATTAAATTCAGAGTCGTCGCTGACGTGTAATATATTAAGGAATTACTAGACAATAAGAGTGTGCCCTTGGGTCTAAAAGATTTCTTAACAAAATTAACTGTAGGGATTATTTATTTATATAATATCAATACTATATACACATATATATAAATATAATTTGAAATTCACAAGTTATAATTTTACATAGAGCTAATGAATAAAGAATGAATAAAGTTTATAGTTTTTCTTTAGTTCTATTTAAAAAACTCATTATCCTCCTCCATTTAATGTGTGTTTAATGAAAAGCAAAACACTAGATATATAACAAGATAGGAAAGGCTAAAATTGGCATTTGAATATTTGCCAAAATTGACACTTCGCAATATGATGCTTGGGGTTATTTTAAGAATACTTACAGATATATCTTGAAATGATAATGAAACTATTCTAGAATTAATTATTATTATTTCAATATAAATAATTTCATTTAGTTAAAGAATATTTTATTTTCTTTATTTTATACAATAACGAAATTTAAGAAAATAATATCATATTCGCGCTTCATTTTATCTGTTATTAAATTTCTAGGTTATTAATATTACTTCTTATAAATTAACCTTGATTGTTACTTATATTGAAGCACAAGGATTAAACTTTTTAAAACCGAGGTAAATAAAAAATAATGAACATCTTAAGACATATTAAAAATGAAATTTATAATTTAACGTTTTATTCTATATAATAATAGATGTTTTTTTTATTTTAAAACATTTCATTTGCAGGATTTTCTTTCTTTCCTATATGCCATAATCATATAAAAAAATGTTCAAAATAATTTAACAGAATTCGCATGGTTGCTATACAAGTGTGAGTAGAGCCTAAGTTCGGTTAATATTCATTCTTCAAACGCAGAGAATTTAAAAATGTCAGTTCAAACTCTTTTATAAATAATAACTTTGTTAAAATAAATTTTTACCAATATCATAATAAATAGAACAAATTCACTTAGTAACATTGCATGCATGTTTCATTAGTGTTCATAAACAGCAATATAACTATTGTTTGGTTTAGGATCTAAATCTTAAGGTTACATTAAAAGATGACACCTGATAATCAAATCCTCTGAGAAACGGGATGGTGGTATAGTGCAATAATTGCAGCACAATCTATCCAGATAAATAATTCTATTGGGGAGAGAATCAACTGTCAGGGAGAGGCTAATTAGCCCATAAAATACCCACAAGTTTATAATGGATGTGAGAAGGAGAGAGAGAATTAGAGATAATGGGTTTTAGAGAGAATGGGTTAGGTAGCGAGAGATATATTTAGAGACAGACTAGTTCGGTGATGAGAGAAGGATGCTGTCTGGTTGTAAACTCGTCCTAAACTGTAGTAAAACTCTCCTTTTTTAGGGCTAGCTCGGCTGTATATACAGAGTCTCCCACCCTAGCCTGGCCTAGGTAGCGAATAACTAGATTGATTCATTTTTGTGTTTCTCCGCTTTTCGGTTCCTATGAAACCTATAATGATTCATACACACAAGTAGCTTCTATACAGAACGCATGAAGTGTATTTATAGGCAAAATGCTGAATAGCGATCAAGATTGCTGGAAATGAAGACCAAAACCGTTGGAGAAATGCCAGAGCAGAATTCTTGCTTTGTTGACTGTTCACGGCTTCACGACTACACTTGTGTGTTTCAAGACAAACTCTCATTATTATGTCTTCTTTGAAATTATAAGTTATAAATGTTTTAATCTGCATTAGAAGACATAAAGCAAGAGAATTCGACAAAAAATTCTGGACAGTGTGATGAAAACAAACAGTCCAAAGCTTGATATCACTTCCACATTATTGTGCTACTCTCTTGCCAAGAGCAAATCAATACGACATGCTTTAACTACCCACCAACACTGTGGTTAAGTCACGGGGGCGTTTAACACTTTAAGCAACCAGCTTCGTCCAAATCCCTAGAAAGGGAGGCCTAGATTTTATATAAAAATAAAGAGTATTTTCAGTTCAAAAACTATCATCATATAGTTAATACAGTTTAAGAAAACAATTCAAAACCATTTCATCAAGAAGTTATCACCCACCTGTCAGTCACTGATAGTCGCACAGGATGTAGATGAAGACACTAAACCTTACATTGAATATAGATATATAGCAAGAAGACATTTCTATTAAGTCCTTTCGATATATTACTTTCTTTTTGACAACTTGAGAAAAATAAATGTTTTTTTATAATTTAAAATTGAGCGAGAAGTTAAAATTCCATTCCACTGAGGTTTCAAACGCTGTTGATCGGACTGAGTTGAGTAAAAATGAGGCGTTGGAGTTAGTGGCGGATTTGAAGAAGCGAAGATTAGAACTAAACGGCGCTGAGAATCGGCGATGAACATGCCAACCTGGCAGTAGGATTGACCCTTTATGGGCGAATGCGCCTAGATTAAGTTTAATTTTAGATATTTTTTTAAAAAATATTCCCAAATATACGTAATTGATGATAACATTAAATCAACCGCTCCGGTCTAAACATAAACGAATTCAGCCTGTTGTAGATGAACTTCTAAATATAAATCTGGAATGGGAAGAAAGATTAGAATAGGCTGACATTATATCAATGAAAACATTAAAATATAATAATAATAATAATAATAATAATAATAATAATAATAATAATAATAATAATAATAATAATAATAATGAATATAATTTTCTTGTGTTATTATTTAAGATACCAAAAGTATTATATAATTAATAAAGAAAACATTGAATATATGTTAAGATCAAAAGTGTTGTAAAAGACAACAGGACTAGTAGTATTAATGCGGACTACTAGAAAAGTCCTTCCAAGAGTTGTGGTAACAAGTTCCAGCCGTCAATTAGGCCGACTTATGAATGAGTTAAGTTATTTACTTGCATACTAGTCCCTCTTCTCTCTATTATAAACTCAAACGGAAACCATTCAACGTTTTTTTCTAATAACATTAATTATTAACACACTTGTTTTTAAAAAGAATCCGTTTTAAATTATATCTTCAGAGGGAGAGAGAGAGAGAGAGAGAGAGAAGAATGAGAGAGAGAGAGAGAGAAATAAATAAATGAATACAAACAAAAAAAACCTGTTGAACCATAGAACATTATTTTTACTACAAGTTTTGTATGCTAAAAATGATAAGGAAGTTTGGCGAGTATTTTTTACAGTGGCCAACAGATTGCGGTACTACTTAATAGCAGTTATTATTGATAATTATGCAAATAACACTTTTGCAAACTGAAAACTTGCTAATAAATTAAAAATAATCATACATATTAACTAAATCACCATTTGTATATAATATTAGGTTGTATATTTTTACGCTTTAATATGTATATCGTATTATAAAGGAAACTTTGTTACGAAAAATGCAAGATATATTATAAATAACTAAATTTGGATTAAAATTTAAAAAAAAAAAAAATCTGGTGTGAAACACTCACACAACTTTCTCTTACTCCAGTACTCAAAATTATAATTGACAAATTTTATAGTTAGTGTACCAAATTTAATGAAATTCGTCGAAAAGTGAAAACACTGTCCAGTAAAACTGTCCGGTTTACTAATTTCCTTGAAACTCGGAATTTGGGTCATATATTAATTTCTAGTTATTTCAATTTGGATGACAGAATTGTATAATCAACTGTGATAGCATTTTAAAGAAAAACATAACCCCCCTCCCCCAAAAGTCCCCTTAAATGAATTTATCAGGGGAAAAGTTTCAAATAAAAGTTGTAGCTCTTTATATGTATAGTTAACAACGCTGGTTTAAAGAAAATCGTTGGAGCCATTTTCGAGAAAATACCAGAAAACTGAAAATTATATTTCAGTAAAAACGCACTTCCGGTTATCTATTTTTTTCAAACTCGGAATTTCAACAACATATTTAATTCTAATTAACATTATTTAGATGACAGAATTGTCTAATATACTGAAACAGCAGTTAAGATGAAAACTAACCCCACCCCTCCCCCAGAAGTGCCCTTAAATGAATTTTCCTGGAGAAATGTTTCAAATAAAAGTTGTAGCTCTTTGGATATGTAGTTGATATACCAAGTTTAAAGAAAATCTTCGGAGCCATTTTTGAGAAAATTGCAAAAACGTAAAAAAAACAACTAGTAAAGTGGTACTTCCGGTTGAGGAATATTGACACATAACGCACCGTCAGATTCCCATGGTGATACCTAAACGTAATATCAAGTTTGAACTTTCTACGATTTTTCGTTTTTGAGCTATGCTGTTCACATACATACACACACCAGACACACACCACCACACATCATACAGACCATTCACGCCGTACAAACCACTTTTTTGGATCAGAGGCCTCAAAAGGATATTTCGGTGAAAATCCGATTCGAAAATTTGACCACGATTACAATACTTCCTCTTACTAGGAGTAAGAGAAAGTAATTAACCACAAATCTATATTAATACATTTTACCTTTATCTCATTACTGTGAAAGGAAGTACTGCAATCAGGGTCAAATATTTAAAACTAAGTTTTCTACAGTAATACCTGTTTTAGGGTACCGCAATAAAAAAAAAAAAAAAAAAAAAAAAATAGCAATTCTATGTGTGTGTGAACAACAAAAAATCTGGTGCGAATCACTCACACAAGTTTCTCTTATTCCAGTTTCTCAAAATATAATTGACAAATTTTATAGTTAGTATACCAAATTTAATGAAATTCGTGGAAAACTGAAAAACATGTTCAGTAAAAGCGCACTTCCGGTTTACTAATTTTCATGAAACTTTATTAATTTAGTTTGGACAATAGAATCAACTATGATTATGATAACACTTTGAAGAAAAACATAACCCCATCCATCCTTCCCACTAAAAGTGCCCTTAAATGAATTTTCCCAGAGAAATGTTTCAAATAAAAGTTGTACATCATTGTATGTGTAGTTTATATAGGAAGTTTCAAGAAAATCGTTGGAGCCATTGTTGAGAAAATTGCCGAAAAGTGAAAAAAACAAAAAAACACATTTTTAGTAAAGCGGTAAAGTAAACCGCACTTGTGGTCTTCGATTTTTTTCAAACTCGCAATTTCAACAAAATATTTCATTCTAATTAACATTATATAGATGACAAAATTGTATAATAAACTAAAATAGCACTTCAAAGGAAACCATAACCCCAATCCTCCCCCCAAAAAACCCTTAAATGAATTTTTCCAGAGATTCGTTTCAAATACAAGTTGTAGCTCTTTGTATGTGTAGGTGATGTAACAAGCTTAAAGAATATCGTTGGAGCCATTTTTGAGAAAATCACAAAAAGTACAAAAACCAACTTGTAAAGTGGTACTGTCGGTTGAGGAATTTTAACAGACAACCAATTGTCGAATCCCATGATGATACCTATAAACGGAATGTAAACTTTAAACTTTCTACGGGTTTTCGTTTTTCAGCTATGCTGTTCACATGTGTAATGACATGGAAAGTCATACCAATGTCAAAGTGGTTCCAGCCAGCTGCTATCTTAACAAAGGACGGCAGTAATAAAAGAACAATTTATAACCAGCAACCTAGCAGGCCGCCGTCTTCAAGACAATGCCGGCCAAACAAACAACAAAGCCCTTTTCAATACTTTACATCAAAAGCAAGCACCCGTAAGGTTGGCCACTGACCTAAATAAGGTCAGCAAACTACGAAGGTCGCACAAGGTCGCATACTAGGACAGATGTCTTGGTGTAAGTGTGGCCAACACCAATATATAAACTCTATCATATACAACGAATCATCATTATATCTTATACGACGATACGAGCACGTCCATATACACGAGCAGCAGTTTACGCGACCTTACACAGTTTCATTTAAACTTATTATCTTTTAGTAGAGCATCTTAGTTCGTTTATTTTATCATTCTAATTTATTACTTATTTATCTTCTATTTATTCTAAGTATTTTGCTAGTTATGAGTTACCATTTATACGTTAAAATTATTGTTAAAATACAGTTTATTTTTATAAAATCCGTATTAATAATTCGATGCACTAACTTCCAAAATCTCTCAACTAACTTCCGCCCTCTTCAAGACATCTACTACATCAGGAATCACATCAAACAATTCCATTACACATG
>JAAEAF010000418.1:0-140314 GCA_011037195.1 Triatoma infestans
AAGGCTATGTCCACACTGGTGCAACTTTCCTTTCAACAGAGCATGTGTCGTAGCGCACGGTGTGATGAATGAAAGGCATGCATTATTGCATGCCTCATTGAAGACGAGTAGGCATTTGTTTTTATAACGCAAGCAATAGCGCACGTGAATCCAACTAGTTGGATTTTCGTTCAACATTCTATGCGTCTTTTTAATCTCGCTACGTGTTGTGTTTACACTTTTATAGGTTATGTTTATATAATTAATTTCAAATAATATTATTTAAAAATTAATATTATTAAAAAATTATTATTATTTAGATAATCTATAAATTATATAATTTTATTTATATTATTACTATTTTTTTATTTTTTTTAATATTTATAACTATTATTTTAATAATAATTTTATTATTAAACTGATAGTAATTAAACTATTATTATTAATTAATAATATCTCCGACATGTCCGCAAATGAAGAGACACTTGATTTCATCGAGGATTACCGCAAAAAAACAGTTTTATGGAACATAAATTCAAAATTATATACAAACAAAAGTGCGAGAAGCGATGCCCTGCGTTTCTGCACAAAAGTATAATATGGACGTTGTTGGGAGTGAAAAAGAAAATCAAAAGCCCACGTTTTCAAATCAGAAACAGATAACCTGCACAAATAGCTAATGTCGCTCTGAATCCATCGATAAAATGCACACTAAACAGATGATTAAGTGTGGACAACAAATTGAATGCGTCAAGAGGCATGCGTGACGCATGTTGAAATGGAAAGAGGAAGCGCAAGTTGAAAGGGAAAGGGAAAAGGAAAGCGCACCAGTGTGGACATAGCCAAAGAGTATTTAAAGTTGCATATAATTTATAAGATTGATACTTGGGTTGGTGCAAAAATAATGCAGGTTTTTATATGCCAAAAAAAAAAATAATTATAATTTGTATAAAACTAAGATTATTTATTCAAAATATGTTCCATCATTATCAACACATAGTTGCCAACGTGTCAGAAGCATTTTTATCCAGTTTCTAAAAAATCTTTATTTAAACTCTCAATAAACTCGCGGAAGGCATTTTCGGTTTCACTTCGGTCCCTAAAATTTTTTCCTCTTAAGAAGTTGTCCAAATGTCTAAATAAGTGGAAGTCCGTCGGCGAGAGATCGGGGGAGTATGGAGGGTACGGAAGTGTTTCATATTTCAATTCCTGAAGTTTCCTGAGAGTTGGCATTGCGATATGTGGCCTGGCGTTATCGTGAAGAAGAATTGTTCCTTTCCGATTCACCAATGCTGGACAAAGATTTTGCAATTTCCTATGCATTTTGTCAATTTCTTGACAATATGTTTCAGCCGTGATTGTTTCGCCACTATTTAGGAAGCTGTAATGAATAACACCTGCAGTAGACCACCACACTGTCACCATTACTTTTTCGGGTGCAGGCTTGGTTTCGCGAAATGTTTTGGTGCTTCATCCTTGTCCAGCCACTGGCCTGACCGTCTCCTGTTGTCGTATTGGATCCATTTTTCATCACATGTCACGATTCGATTAAGAAATGGTTCATTTTGGTAGCGCAACAGAAGAAAATTGCAAATTTCAAAACGCCGATGTTTTTGGCTCTGGTCAATTCGTGAGGTACCCACGTGTCGAGCTTTTTAACTTTACCAATTTGTTCGAGATGGCGAACGACTGTTGAGTGGTCAACACTAACTTCTCTCGCAAAGTCCCGAGTGGTTTTGCGAGGGTTATCTTCCACCAATGCCCTAAGATGGTCGTGATCAACAACAGAGGGCCTACCGCGACCTTCCCTGTCTTCGAGATCAAAATCTCCAACACGAAATTTTTGGAACCATCGCTGCACTGGACATTCACTGATGCTTCCTTCACCCCAAACAACATTGATGTTACGCGCAGTTTGAGCCGCACTTCGACCAAGTTTGAACTCGTAAAAATAAATTTGACGAAAATCTTGTTTTGACATGGTGAATATCGGAGGTCTTAACTCATACAAAATGGAACACAAACTAAACTGATATTTGAGAAAAAACAACATTAATAAACATTGTTTATAATCCATTACCTAGACTGGAGGATTATCTTTGTTTACTTGGCAAGCAGAAGTAAACAAAAGATGAAAGTTCAAAAACCTGCATTATTTTTGCACCAACCCCAATAGTATATGTAGCAAATTCAATGAAATTCGTCGGTGATTTTATGGAGAAAATCACAAAAACTGTTCAGTAAAAACGCATTTCCGGTCTTCTTATTTTTTTCGAACTCGGGATTTCAGCAAAATATTAAATTCTAATTAATATTATTTAGACAGAATTGTATAATACACTGAAATAACACTTTAGAGGAAAACCTAAACCCACCTCTAAACCAAAAGTGCCCTTAAATGAACTTTCCCAGAGAAAAGTTTCAAAAGTAGTAACTCTTTGTCTGTATAGTAGATACTAAAGGTTTTAAGAAAATCGTCGGAGCCATTTTTGAGAAAATCGCAAGAAAGTGAAAAAAACATATAGTAAAGTGGTACTTCCAATTGAAGAATTTTTTCAGTTAACCTACTGTCAGATCCCATGGTGATATCTAATAGAAATATTACGTTTGAACTTTCTACGACTATCCGATTTTGAGCTATGCTATCACATACACATACACACGGACAACAAACAGACCATTTTCTAAAAACCACTTTTTTGGACTCAGGGATCTCAAAACGGATATTTCCTGGGGGAAAACTCGATATCGAAAATTTGGCACGATAACAATACTTCTTCTCACTAGGGAGTAAGAGAAAGTAAAAGAGAAACATAAAAGATTCATGATATATAGAAGGAAACACTTGATCAAATGAATTACTAAAGAATATTTGAAATACATAAAATAATTCTCAAAAATAAAGGTAAGAATGAACGGGAGTAATATAGTTTATTCATTTAAAACAAAAGATCTCAATTTCAAACTTTGTTTGGTAAAGTAAAAAATGTCTTTTAACTTATTTAAACTATCTATTGATAGAATATCAGAGATTTTCATGATCATCTGGAAGATATGGCTGTAAATAGTGTTTCTTATATGCTGAATAAATTGGACACCGCAGGAAGAAATATTCCAGAGTCTATTTCTCGTGCATATTATACAGATTGTGCATATTGAAGCATTGTCCAATTTGTAGTAAGATACTCTTATAACATACTCACACATCTTGGGCTCTAGAAACTCTGAGTTAGCTAACCACTCGCACAATATCTAGTGGGTGCTTCTTATACCATAAATGTCTCACCAAAGTCCTAGGCTACAATATTATTGGAAACATTTTTCCTCTTGAAAATTAATTTTAAGAGTTGACTATTAGGAAAAATTATTTATTTGGAAACTGAGAGGCGTAGCAACTTTAAGTATTCTTGTAAAATACTACTTCAGAACAATGTATAGTTACTACCATATTTCATATAAAATTAGGTTAATTTAAAAGCTGCGCTTACAATTCGAAGTTTCGTGAAAATCGTTTAACCACAATAATTGTTATCTGAACAAAATAGGGTTTTCGAGTTATCTTTGAAATTTTTCTCGAAAACGGCTATATTATTATTTGTCTGTAGGGAGGGAAACCCTGCGCTATCCAAATCCCACTGGGCCCATATAGATACCCCAAGAAAAACAACAACAAGCCGGCTCTAAACAAAAATCCAGAGCCGGATCTAATCCATCTAAGATTCACCGCAGACCAAATAAATCGGACAATAACCTTAAGCGGAAATAGACAGACATCCTATTCCGACCAAATTTCTTGAACCTAATTTCCTCACAACCCAAGCATTCAGTCATAAGATGGATGGGTGTTTCCTCCTCTGTCTCACAGATTCTAGAAAAAGGATTCGGCATGAGGCCCATTATGTAGAGATGTCTCCTTAAACCGCAATGTCCAGTAAGATATCCAACCAGATGCCTGAGCGCGCTCCGTGAAAAACACAGCAACGTCTCACTAATGGCCCTGTCCGGACCCCCGATGAGCACTATGGACTGCCGAAACCAACTGAGCTCATCCATAAGGATGAATGCTGTGAAGATGTCCATGTCTGGAACCCTGACAGACATGTGCCAGAAGATACGCCAACAGCAGGCTCTGGACCAATGAAAGGAAGAGAGGGGCCTGATTTTGACAAAGCTATCCCACCTCCTCATCCCAAAAATTCCCATGTGACCTGGCACCCAGACTAGAAGCGCATCCTCTCAGAGAAGAAAACTCTTCCAGTCTTTTAGAACATTCTAACTCCAACCTTATAATATATGAACTCACCACCTTCAGCGCAGTCTGGCTGTACGAGCAGATACAAATACCTTTTAAGTTAGTGTTACATATCCTCTCATCCAAAACACAACAAAGAATAGCATAAACCTCAGTCTGGAAGGCCGTGGTCCATTTACCAAAAAATACTGCTGGAGACCCGGCAATGTACTGAGAATGCTCCGGGCGCCAATGACCATACATGTTGATGCGCCTTAAATTAAAAAAAAAAAAAAAAAAAACAAAAACAGATTCCAATGTCATAATTGCATTAATTACAATAAGACCAATTTACGTGTGCGTGTTTCATACCAGATGTTTTTATTCTTTAAGCATGAGTTTGATTGGTGAATAATTTTGTTACCTTTTGTTTCTCTGCCTCATCCAATTATTCATCTATCTGTTTGTTTATCTATGTCAGTATTATGACGAAGCTTCTAAAAATAGTTTAGCAAAATGTATAAAACCATTTTTCTTTATCAAAAGTTAGTTGTTAAATACATTGACAATGAGTACTTATACGGTTGAAATAACAAGGTCTTTTCTTCAATGCTGTTCATTGTTTTAGTATTATATATACAACTAAGCCTGATGACAGCATCCGCTTGGCCATACCTGTCCTTAGTTACAACAATTCACTTAATCCAAATGTTTGTGTACATTAAATTGTCTCCAAACTAAAAGGTAATTTACACGGCCTAACTTAATCTCACTTGCCAACATTGTAATACCAAATTAAACATTATAATATATTTATATTTACAATGTGTTTTGTTTACCAGGTAATTGTTCAACCTGTTTGCAAGGAAATGAGGTAAACATAACCTTAATCAATTTTAAATATATCAAAGTGGACTATAATCAAACTGCTTTAAATTAGAAAATTTATATTTTAAACTTCGCGACCTAATTTCAAAATAAGTTGACATAAATTTATTTTGTTATCTAAAAATTATTATTAAAAACATTCACACAGCTTCCTCTTAATTTTTTTTTTAAATTTAATTTAAGGCGCTTCAACATCTATGGTCATTGGCGCCCGGAGCATTCTCAGTACATTGCCGGGCCTCCGGTCAATGTTCTCTTGTTACAGACACAACACTGTCCATCACAGTGAGCTGTAGAGGCTCCTAGCAAGAAACAATCTGGTGTGAAACACTCACACAACTTTCTTTTACTCCAGTTCTCAAAATTGTAATTGACAAAGTTTATAGTTTATGTACCAAATTTAATGAAATTCGTCGAAAACTGAAAAAAAAAAAAACGGTTCAGTGAAAGGCCACTTCCGTTTTTGCTAATTTCCTTGAAACTCGGAATTTTGGTCATATATTAATTTCTAGTTATTTCTATTTGGATGGTAGAATTGTATAGTCAACAAACTGTGATAACAAAAGTTGTAGCTCTTTACATGTATAGTTAACATTACTAGTTTAAAGAAAATTGTTGGAGCCATTTTCGAGAAAATACCAGATAACTGAAAAAGTATATTTCAGTAAAAACACACTTTCGGTCATCCAATCTTTTTTAAACTCCGAATTTCAACAACATATTTAATTCTAATTAATATTATTTACTTAATAGAATTGTCTAATAAATTGAAATAGCACTTTAGATGAAAATCTAACCCCCACCCCTCCCTCAGAAGTGCCCTTAAATGAATATTTACGGAGAAACGTTTCAGATAAAAGTTGTAGCTGTTCGTATGTGTAGTAGATATTACAAGTTTGAAAAAAATCGTTGCAGCCATTTTTGAGAAAATTGCAAAAACGTAAAAAAAAAAAAAAACAACTAGTAAAGTAATATTTCCGGTTGAGGAATTTTGACTGTCAGGTGCCATGGTGATAACTAAACGGAATATCAAGTTTGAACTTTCTACGATTTTTCTGTTTTTGAGCTATGCTGTTCACATACATACATGAACACACACACAGACCATTTGCTAAAAACCACGATTTACCAGCTTTTTCAGGGTCTTTACACCTTGAAAGCTAATGGGATACTTTTTTCAAAAGGGAAGTCAATTGAAAACTAAAGGTTCAATAAAGTAAGTATGGTTGTTCAGCCAGAATTGCAAAAGAGTGCAGACAATAGCTGCATAGATCAAATGGATGGACTTTTAATGTTTCTTTTTCTCTTTTTTGGATGTCCTCACAGTCTAGGGAATCCAATAAAGAGCCTCCTTCTGCGAGATAATTGGGAAAGAAAGGTGAGGTGCCCGGTTCACATCACACGGAACATAGATCTTTAATCACCTCTTACAACATCCTAGACGTGAGTAGGCCTATTCTAAGCTTCAGATATGCAGGGGTGTGTTGGCCTATTATATAAAGTAATGCCTATTTTTTCAGGCGGGCTTAACGTCCAACTACCAAATTAGGTGTCGTGGACGGGGGCGGAAGCACCTACTTTACTATTAACATTAATTTTTTCAACAAATATAAAATTTAGTTATACGCTGGACTCGAACTGGGGTCCTCCCACTTACAAGTCCATGCTCATAACCAATACACCAACACCCGCCCCTGTTGGCCTATTATATATCTATGAATACATATTATTATTGAACAATTTTCTCCATACTTATAGAAACCATTTCGAGTATTTCATAAGAAAATCATAGAAAACTGAAAAAAAATAGAGTAAGCTGTACAGGCTCTTAGGAAGAGAAAATATAACGGCAGCAATTTGATAGACTCGATTTCGAGAGCTCTGCCGCGACCACTTAGCCAATCCCTCTTCCTTTATCACACATATTACATTCGCAATCCCAACTCTTTTTTATTTTTATTTTTATTTGTTAAGAAATTTACACCAACACTATTGTGCCATATGTAAATATGTGTACAGAGACAAAAATAAAATCCGAGTGGAGAAACTACCCCGTGGTAGCTCTCCTAATCAATAATTCACTCACTTTCACTAGCACTGGCACTAGAGAGAATGTCTCGAGGCTACTGGCGTTTAAGCTGTGAGGAGGGTTATCTGGTTGGGTACGGAATAAAAGGCGACGGAATAGAGGGTTAGGATATGAAGATAGGGTGCTGTGAAATTTTTCATCATAACCTTAATCAATTTTAATCATATCAAAGTGGACTATAATCAAACTACTTTAAATTAGAAAAATTCGATTTTAAACTTCGCGGCCAATTTTCAACATAAGTTGACATAAATTGGTTTTGTTATCTAAAAATTATTATCAAAAACATGCACACAAATTTCTCTTAATGTTTTTATGTTTTTTTTTTTAATTTAATTTAAGGCGCTTTAACATTTATGGTCATAGGCGCCCGGATCCTTCTCAGTGCATTGCCGGCCTCTGGAGAGTGTTCTCTCGTTACAGACACATCACTGTCCATCACCGGACCGTGAGCTGTAGAGGCTCCTAGCAAGAAAAAAACCTAAGGGTAGCACAGCTAAATTCGAACCCGGGTCCTGCACATGGGAGTCCAGTACGTTAACCACTTACCTCTATTCCCTTCCTTCTTAATGTTATTTGCATAGTTATTATAGAATAATTTTCTTCATACTCTTAAATCCGTTTCGAGTATTTCATTAAGAAAATCATACAAAACTATTCAATAACATCACTGATTTACTTCAGAATAGAGGGTTAGGATGTGAAGATAGGGTGCTGTGAAATTTGTTTATATCTGAGTTTTATTACTTCTGGTAGGAAAGGGTTATTAAGGTTGTCATGGATTGTTCGAATGGAGACATAAAAAAGAGCGTGGACTAAATGTTCGCCAGATTTTGGATTGTATGTAGGGATTGGATAGGGTGGAGGTTCGAACGCTTGGTTGAACCCCACAGTTCAAGGCCATATGTCCAAATTGGTTTAATAAATGATTTGTATATAGTAGACGTTTGTTTTCTAGTGGGAGTTTAGATCTGTTGTCTAAGAGTCGTTTTTGTTGTCTGTACCGAGTGTTCATTTCTTGTATTTGCTGTCATGTATGAGGGTTCCAAGTGAGTCTTTTATCGATGTACATCCCAGAAGTTGGCAAAGGAATTTGATTGTAGTATATTGTGGTGGTGGGGTGGGGGGAGTAATTCTACGTAAGGTAAAGGTAACATTGAGTCACGTGTTTTCAATGAATTTAATCTACCATTTTGTGAACCAATTCTCCAAAGTAGTGAGATGTTTCTGCATTTTTCTGTGGGATATTACTGGATCGGGATTTGAGAAAAGTATAACAGTATCGTCTGCATAAGTGGAAAGGATGGTCTTAGGATTAGTAGGGGATGTCTGCCGTGTATACCAAATACAGTATGGGGCCCAAGATGCTTCCTTGAGGGACTCCTGCTTCGTCCTTCTGGAGAGCAGAAGGAGAGGATCCAACCATTTCTTGGAAAGTAACGATCGATGAGTTATAATTTAAGGATGAGGTAAAGTGTAAAAGGGAGGACGCTATTGAGCTTCCAGAGCAGCCCAGGTTGCCCCAATTTGTTAAAAAAATAAATCATCTTTTTTTTGGTTCGCAGTTTATTTATTACGCAATTACAGCATAATTTAGTCGCCATTGTAGCACAGGTTTCGAGAGAACAATTGTTTTTTTTTATAAATGTTTAAGATATTGTACTTATACGTGTTTAATTGAATAATAATTAATTAATAAGTAAGTATTTCTTAGTTTGTATGGGCTATATTTTGTATCTTCTTCTTTGCTTTGGGTGATTGAAAAATGAACCTTTATTTAACAGCCAAGAATTATTTTTTTATTTTTTCATGTACTTATTACAGAGTTTAATTGTCCCCTTACGTTTCATCAGCACTGAACGTGCTATCTTCAGAGGGATACTAAAATACAGACATTATTTTACTTTAACATTTAACATATATTTTTTTAATTTATTATTGATTTTGTATATAATATTTCTATTACTACTTGTCCAAAAATTACTAACCTTTATTAACACTGTTGCATTTATAAATGTGTATTTTTGATATCTTTTTTAAGGCTTCGTTAAATTGTTGCTTTTTTAAAAAAATGATTCATTTATTTTTAGTTTAATAACATTTTTTTATGTTACATCTCCCTCTATTGTTTATATGAGAAGTCAAAATTAGATAAAAATGTTTTTTTTCAGCCTTAAATAATTTTGGTTTAATTTGGTCCACGTGGTTTTTTTATATATGAAAATTTATTCTATTTTTTGTACTGTTTATTGTCTGAAAATTGTACAAAAATATATTACTTTAATTTAAAATTATTTGTTATTTTTATTAATTATATCGATTTAAGGATGAGGTAAAGTGTAAAAGGGAGGACGCTCTTGAGCTTCCAGAGCCTCCCAGGTTGCCCCAATTTGTTAAAAAAATAATAAACCATCTTTTTTTTGGTTCGCAGTTTATTTATTACGCAATTACAGGATAATTTAGTCGCCATTGTAGCACAGGTTTCGAGAGAACAATTGTTTGGTTTATAAATGTTTAAGATATTGTATTTATACGTGTTTAATTGAATAATAATTAATTAATAAGTAAGATAATAAAATATTACTTCTCATTATTATTATCATTAAAAAAAAAAAAGGAAATCATTGAAACACTTTCAAAAAAATCATGAAAAACGAAAAAATATTCATCAATAAACTCTCAGGGAAGGGATGTATTTGCTCAATGGTTGCGCTCTAACCTCAAAATTGAGCTAAACTTTGGGTTCGACTCCAGCAGTGCTGCCGTTAGATTTTTGAATTCCTGAGTGGCTTTACAGTTCACTGTTCCATAGTGTTGTTTGTTACGAGACAATATTGTCCTTAGGCCGATAGTGTACTGATAAGGCAACAACGGACACCAATGACCATAGTTGTCGACGCGACCTTAAAAAAATAGAAAAATAATAAATTCTCCCTTTCCTGTTTGCAAATTGATCGAAACATTTCTTGTCAGCTTTCAGCTTTTTGCGAATTTTATTTTTTAAGGTATTAGTCCATACAAATAGTATGTCTGAGGAGAAAGATTCTTGCTCAGAAGAAAACCATTTCCGGTTTTATTGGTTTTAAACTTAATATTTCCGTTGTAAATCCAATTTAGACAATTTTAACCAATCATAATAATTCTTCTCACGACAATAAGTGACAATAAAAAGTTATTTAATATTTTACAAGATTCCTATTTTTAAACTTTGAGGCATTAAAGAAGATTTGGCGCAGAATAGAAAGGGATCCTTGAATATTAGATAGCTGGCGCAATAAGATATCACGAGAAAGACGGTCGGTTCCTATGGGATTGGGGAAAATTAGCCTCTAGAGGGCGTTGCTTGTTGACAGATCTCTTTAATTTCACTGAGAAAGTTAGAGTGAAAATCCTTTGGGAGATTCTCATAATATATTTAAACTGGAAATGTAATGTTGCTTTGCGTGTGTGGGTTTAATCTTATAAATGAAGAAGGTGAACGAAATGAAGTAATTTCTGCTTCTTTAAATGATATAACCCTACTCTAAAGTTTGAAGTGGTGGGAATAATTTCAAGAATTCTATTGTACGATAAGATAGAATCAACTACACTGCACTTAAGTTTATTTCAGTACAGAATTTAGTTAAATACTCACATTTAGAGAACTGACTAAATGGACACTTTAAAAGACTTATTTGGTTAAATATGTAGTTGACCTGAAACATGAGTCACTCCCACAGCATTTCTTTCACGTTTCTAAACTTTCTATTCACACTGAGCAAATCTGATTATAATTTTATTTATTCATTCTTAAAGATGTGAGAACCATATTATTGTTTGTATATTCACATTTTTTTTTGGTGAACAGAGCACGATTTTTCTTTTGAAAAAAATACTAAATATTGTGTACAATCTACATAGTATTTAGGGAAGCTAGACATTCTTTGTTGCAAGACATAATGAAACCAACTGCCAGCAAATTCACGACAGAAAAACTGGACTCAATTGTTCCATTAGGAACCGCAATAAGACGCCACCATCAACACGCTCTACCTGCACGTCAACTACGCATTAAATACTCTGTCAGGTTCACTTATAATGTATTGGCGATAGCCAATCTCTCACCTACAAGAGTGTTTTTTTCGATAAGAGGATGCTGATTATCCAAAGTGTTTACACTTAATTGCAAATTCAACATTGAAATGTACGACAGGTAAGTCACGAGGTAAACTTCATCAGTCGCTGTATCATTTTCAACCATGAAAGGCAATACTAGCTTACCACTGTCAGAACAGGCAAGAGTTCTAACTAGTCACATCACTCCCAACACCAACGATTCCTGATATTCATCACGCTATCAATAATCATCGTAGCTCATCGAAAGGTTATTTCTTCTTTCTTCTCTCCTTACTCAGTAAAAGCCCGCAAGAGGTATCTGTTGCATGCAGTTACTTGAGGGAGTAGCAACCCCACGGGTTACCTCAGCTGAGTACTCCATGCACTTTGTCAGAACAGTACAGAATACACACATAAATTACATGCACATACACTTTCAGACAAGGACAAACACAGTACACAAACTAGGGTCTCCGTCCCTAGTTAATTGGCGTAAGCCAAGGGAGATTAGCTCAGTTGTAGCGCGCTGCACTAACAATGCGGAGGTCGTGGTTTCGAATCCAGTATACTCCCCTTAAAATTTCTCTTCCTAGGAGCCTCTACAACATACTGTACGGTGATGAGCAGTGTTGTCTGTAACTAGAGAACACTGCTCGGAACACTGCTTAAGAAGGCTCCGGGAGGGGGCACAATATGATTTTTCAGGTGGCAGTGCAATAATCCCCTACAACAATCTGCTATATACTCAGTACAAGTCGTTGAGAATATATTGTGATTGTGTTTAAGTTCGTTTATTCTCATTTACACAGTTTATTCGCACCGTTTATCTACCATCGTAGGAGGCTATGATCCCTTGTGGATTATAGCGCCGAGACAAAAAAAAAAAAAGAAAATACAAAGTAACATTGGAAGCATAGTTAGCTAGAGAATAAAAAAAACAAAACAAAAAAAAAAAACAGACTATACTTTTCGTTAACAAAACAAAAAGAGTGCAGTGTAACGGCAAGAGAGAGAGCCAAGCCCGACCGAGAGAAAACGGACTCTCTCTGGTACTCTCTGACTTAAGAGGCTAGAGTGGGGAGAACCTGTATATAAGCCAGTAAGAGATCTAGATATCTATCTATCAGATTCAACCATACATCGCATCGTGACATATCTCTACTCTCACCCTTTATTCTATAAAATCATTACAAGTCCAGTGCAGTTTGTGTAAGCTTATAGTTATATTATAACAGTGTCTTCATATCTCGTCTAATTAATCAATCCCAATTTCTCTCCTCATCAACTCCATTATAGTAGTAAGATGTTTTAGTGTTGGTCGTGATTGAGATATACTTGGGAAGTGAAATAATTTTGACTAAGTTATTTTTGAACACTGGTGCATTGAAATAATTTAGACTGTAAGGATTTTAGAAAATTTGTTATAATAGAAAGAAAATAAGGTAGCAAGAGATAGATAGAGACAGACTGGCTGTGAGAGAGAGAGACAGATAAAGAGTGAGAGAGTGAGAATTTTATAAATAAATACGAACAAATAAACAAAGATTATGATATTAATAATATGATAAGAAAATTAATTAAAAAAAAATAAAAAAGGGGGGGATAACCAATTAAAAAATTAATTAGAATATTTTGAATAATTCATTACGTAATGTAAAATATTTTATTGAGTGTGACCAAGTATATTGAAGAAGATTAATATATATATATTCGATAATATTTTTTTAAATTATTTCACAGCAAATTATATTATAATTTGTTTTTATTCTGACTATATTAATAATAATAATAATAATAATAGTGTATAAATCAATAAGAATAATTTTGTTTAAACAAAATATAATTGATTAATAATACTTCCTTTTAAATAAATATAATCAGTGATAATTATAAAAGTAAACAAACTAAATTGATAACAGTTTAAATAAACGAAATCTTCTAAATTGTAATTTTGAGTATTTTGAAATTATACATATTATTAATAACATAAAAATAATAATAATTTAATAAAAGATAACTCGTCAAAAATATTATTTATTGCGTGTCCAAAAAAAAAAAAGAAAAAAGTAGTGTATTGTAAACATATTAAATGATGAATAAAGGTGTCTAGCGGATATAAACACTAATGATATCATCACGACCCGTATATTATATAAACGTTCCTGCATTTCACTACTAGCATTTAGTGTAACATGGAACTCAACAAGTTAAACATTGTGTGTCTTATTTTCAATCTAATCATCGTCTGCCATGTAAGTTTTAATATTATTTCAGTTTTATTGTTTTTATTACTTACTCTTACATTCTCTTACTATTATAAGAGAAAATATTTGCCGATTGTGTCAAGTTGGGTGTATGTGTAGAAATTTGGACAGCATATAACTTAAACAGAACAAAAATCGCAGTAAGTAATTTGATATTTAGTTTAAGTGTTTTATTATAGGCCCCCTCCGAAATTAAGATTTTGATCAAACACGGTCAATCGGTGCGTAACCTTACACAATGTATTTTTCAGTTTTTTTTTTTTTTTGCGACTATTTTCTTTAAACTATATTATCTATCAGCTATATATTATATAAAGAGCTAGAACTTTTTTATTTCCGCTTACTACGGAGTGGAGAGGAAGTATTGTTATCGTGTCAAATTTTCAATATCCAGTTTTCACCGGAAATATCCGCTTTGACGTGCCTTGAGTCCAACAAAGTGGTTTTTAGAAAATTGTGTATGTATGTATATATGTATTTAAACAGCATAGCTCAAAAACGAAAAATTGTAGAAAGTTGAAACTTGATATTCCGTTTAGGTATCACCATAGGATCTTACAGTATGTTATCTGTCAAAATTCCTCAACCGGAAGTACCACTTTACTAGTTTTTTGTTTTTTTTGTTTTGTTTTTACTTTTTTGCGATTTTCTCAAAAATGGCTCCGATGATTTTTTTTTAAACTTGTCGTATTAACTAAACATACAAATTTTTATTTGAAATATTTCTCTGGAAAAATTTATTTAAGGGTATATTGTGGTGGGGAGAGGTTACGGCTTCCTCTAAAGTAGCTATTTCACTTTATTAGACAATTCTGTCATCTAAATAATGTTAATTAGAATTAAATAAACTGTTGAAATTCGGAGTTTGAAAAAAAATCTGATTACCGGAAGTGCGTTTACTTTACCACGTTACTAAATGATTTTTTTTTTTTTTTTCACTTTTTCGCAATTTTCACTAAAACGTAGGAGTGGGGTTATATTTTTCTCTAAAGGTATATCATCATGTTGATAATACAATTCTATTATCCAAACAAACTTTATTAAAAAAATAAATAGATGGCCAAAATTCCCTTCTTTCAAACTAAAACCATTTGTCCATTATAATTTTGAGAACTGGCGTAAGAGAAAGTTGTGTATGTTATGGGGAGTTCCCCTTTAATGTGTTACTTCACATTATGTTATCATTCTATCAACTATATAATTAATATTAATCACAATGAAATGTATGACTACAGAATTCCAAGTTTAATGGAAATTAGGTTAACCAGAAATTGCGTCATATTTGAATGAGTGTAATGTTATTCTTATCTCTAAAGTGGTACTTCAGTTCATTACATTTTTTTATCGTCTATATAATATATTAATTAGACTTTAATGCATATTGGCAAAATTGCAAATTCCAAGAAAATAGTTAACGTCATGACTGAAGAGTTTTTACAATTCTATGGAATTTTTTTTTCCATATTACTACGCACAAGGGACTTCATTAAACTTGGGATACTAACTATACAAATAGAATATCACTTTTATCTGAAATTTTTATCCCAACTAACTTTAAAGAGGGTTCTGTGGGATCGAAAGGTCCTTGCTCTTCCAACAAAAAAAAAGTTGCAAGACTAATAAAAATGTCGTAAAAATCATTAGTGTGAAGAAAGACTAGATAATTTTACTTTCTCCTGTTGCTGGTAAGAGAAAGTTATTGTAATCGTACCAAATTTTTGTTTAAGTATTTTAACCAGAAATACTCTTTACTGAGTGAAAAAAAAATGGTTTTTAGAAACAGGACTTTGTGTCCTACGATCAGCATAACTCAAAAATATGAAATCGTAGAAAGTTCAAACTTGACATTCGTTTAAGTAATAATTCGTTTAAGGGTACTCGAAAATAAGGTTTTGGTCAAAATCGATTAACAGGAAGTCCCAGTTAACGGAATATGTTTTTTTTTTTTTAATTTTTATATAATGGAGTTGATGAGGAGAGAAGTTAGGTTTGATTAATTAGACAAGATAAGAAGACAGTGTTATAATTTAGCTATAAGTATACACAAACTGCACTGGACTTGTTTTTATGATTCCATGATTTTATAGAATAAATGGTGAGAGTAGAGGTGATGCGATATGATGTATATGGTTGAATCTGATAGATAGATAGATAGATAGATCTCCCTTTATGTAGATTCTCACTGGCATATATACAGGGTCTCCCACTCTAACCTGCTTAAGTGTGAGAGTACCAGAGAGGGCCTGTTTCATCTCTCTTAATTCTCTCTCTTGCCATTACATTTTACGATTTTCCCGAAAATGGCTTCAACGATTTTCTTTAAACTTTGTATTTTTTATTTTTATTTTTTAATTTAAGGCGCCCGGAGCATTCTCAGTGCACTGCCAGCCTCCCGACAGTGTTCTCTCGTTACAGACAACACTGTCGATCACCGGAATGTGAGCTGTAGAGGCTCCTAGGAAGAAAAAAATCTATGGGTAGCACAACTGGACTAGAACCCTGGTCCCCCGCATGAGAGTCCAGTACGCTAACCACTTAGCTATTCCCTTCCCTAAACTTTTTATCTATATAACTATATATACAATAGCAAAAACTTTTATTTCAAATGAAAATCAATTTTAGAATATTGTCATGCTATCCTCTAAAGCTTAATTGTACAGTTTTCTATATTATACTATTGTCTACATCAGGTGTTGCCAACTTTTTAAGAATTCGGGTGCAATGAAGAATTTTAATTGGCCTTATGTTTGCCTATGCTTTATTTATTTTTATTTTTTGAGAAAATTGTTAGAAATATACATAATAATTAAATAGATAACAAATTATTACATTTTAATTTTTCTATATTAGAGTTAATGAAACATTGCTGAAGAAGTGTGTGTGTGTGTGAGTGTGAACAAAATATCTCAAAAAAAAAAAACTTTAAAATTTGAGGACTCCCAAGTCCTTGCCCAAGAGAGCAATTATTACGAACCTCTCATAATAGAGGAAGTAGAAATTGAAGAAAAGCAAAACAGTTTAATTAGAGATGATTGATTTCGTCTAAGCAGAACATGGCCGCCCTACTCAGAGAAAGAAGGTGAAATAGAAAAGGATGAAAAAATATCAGATACATATTCCGTGATAGCATGGTTCGTTTTGTGGTCATCGACCGGCACAGGCGTTTGCCAGACCTCAGGTTGCGTTTGTCAGACAGTGTGATAACACAGACTTGCAAAGAGCTAATTCTGTTTACACACAGAGCAAAATCAACCTGTAAACTGAGTTTGCTCTGTGCAAGTCTGTGCTATCACACTGTATCACAAATGCATCCTCAAGATGGGCAAACTCTCGAAACCGGTCGATGACCACCAAATAAAGCAGGCTATCACGGAAAATGTCTCTGATACTTTCCAGTTCTGCGGAACCAACCACCATAAGAACGAAAAATATTTAACGGTTTACCAGACTAAAATAAGATCGTAAATTTAACAGGAAAGCAGTGAGAACCCATCATCCAATAGCCCGATCTAGGAAAGAAAATTAAGCCCCGTTTACTATTAACAGGTATTTACAGAATGGAGGGAGAAGCTAAGCCCCACCGCTCTACTGACTGCTCTATACTACCCACCCTATCTTTTGCGTCAGTGTTGTTTAAGCTCCCAAGGCGATAATACCCTGAAGAAACCTATTGTAATATTGGCCAAACGTCGCATTATTACAAACCGATGACGCGATCTCAACCTGAAGACCTAAGTATTTTATACGATGATGACAGTGGAAGCCTGAAATAGCCATCAAAGTTTGGATGGAGTATCAGCGTCTGCAATGGTAGAAAGGATCATCAGGACCGAGATGGGTGAATCTTTTTAGTGAGAAATACATTGTCTAATTTTTTTTTTCGCCCAGTTAACCATAGCCGAAAGGTTTTAAGGATGTAAGTAAGAATGAACAGGCACATAACAGTACACCTCTGAACAGTGTCTAC
Organism: Triatoma infestans; assembly: GCA_011037195.1. Classification (NCBI taxonomy): domain Eukaryota; kingdom Metazoa; phylum Arthropoda; class Insecta; order Hemiptera; family Reduviidae; genus Triatoma; species Triatoma infestans. The sequence continues at coordinate 17,514 of JAAEAF010000418.1, forward strand.
AAGAGGCGGCAATGTATCTATTCTTTAAGGTTGAGAATGAAATCCTGATACGCATATTCTGTGTCTGGCCAGGATAAAGGTTTCTACAGATGGGAGCAAATAATCCTGAAGCGATGAGCTGCTTTCAGGGCTGCTAGGCCAGGAGTATAGAGGTCACTAAAGCCCTCCTTGTATAGATCTCGATGGAATAAGGCTTTTGGTATCTCTTTTCCAATTAATCTAATCTAATCCGTTTGTTTTTTTGTTTTTGTTTTTTTTGTTTTTTAAAGAAACAGTAAGTAAGAGGATGTAAAAATGACGATAAAATATTTTAAGAAAATTGTGACCATCTGACGTTTAGCTTCACTCATTACACTACAATTTCCTTGTAATATACGATACAACTAAACACAATACCACATATAGAGTCAGAATTTTACATTTAAGAAGGAAAGGGATTAGCCACTATCCCGGCTTCGAGTACAGTGCTTACCCCTTAGATTTTTTTTCTTCCTAGAAGCCTATACAGCTCACTGTTCGGTGATGGACAGTGTTGTTTGTAACGAGAGAACACTGCTCGGAAGCCGGCATTGCACTGAGAAGGCTCCGGGGGGGGGCACAATATGATTTTACAGGTGGCAGTGCAATAATCTCCTACCAAAGTAACTTTCTGTTACTCCAGTTTTCAAAATTGAAATTGACAAATTTTATAGTTTGAATACTAAATTTGATGAAATTCGTTGGAGATCGTCAAAAACTGAAAAAAAGTTCAGTAAAAGCGCACTTCCGGTTTACTTATTTCCTTGAAACTAGGAATTTAGGCGATCTATTTATTTCTCATTAATGTTGTTTGTATGGTAGAATTGTATAATCAACTATGATAGCACTTTAGAGGAAAACCTAACCCCACCCCTCCTCCAAAAATGCCCTTAAATGAATTTTTCCAAAGAAATGTTTTAAGTAAGAGTTGTAGATCATTGTATGTTTAGTTGATATAAAAAGTTTGAAGAAAATCGTTCGGAGCCATTTTTGAAAAAATTGCAAGAAAATTAAAAAAAAAAAAAATACCAGAAAACTGAAAAATACATTTCAGTAAAAACGCATTTCCGGTCATCCGATTTTTTTCAAACTCGGAATTTCAACAACACATTTAATACTAATTAATATTGTATAGCTGATAGAATTTTATAGTAAACTGAAATAGCACTTTAGAGAACGACCCAACGACATCCCTCCTTAAAAGTGCACTGAAACGCATTTTCTCGGTGAAATGTTTGAAATAAAAATTGTAGATTTTTGTATGCGTAGTTGATAGAACAATGTTTAAAGAAAATTGTCGGAGCCATTTTTAAGGAAATAGCAAAAAAGTGAAAAAAAAAAAAAATGCAGTAAAGTGGTACTTCCGGCAGAGGAATTTTGACAGATAACGTACTGTCAGATCCCTTGGTGATAACTAAACGGAATATCAAGTTTGAACTTTCTGCGATTTTTCATTTTTGAGCTATGCTGTTCAAATAATAGATCATTTTCACACAGACCATTTTCTAAAAACCACTTTTTTTGGACTCAGGGGACCTCAAAACGGATATTTCCAGTGGAAACTCGATATGGAAAATTTGACACGATTACTCCTCTTATTAGGAGTAAGTGAAAGTAAAAAAAAAAAAAAAAAAAAATACATTTAAGAAAATTAGTCAGAATTAGGAATTTTTTTAATGATTCATCTTACAAAGCACACGTCTAAGAAATCAAATGGAAAATAACTGGTACTATTTCTAAGGATAAAACAATTAACTCCAATTGAACTAATTACTATAATTATTATTATTATTAGTCATTTGACTTCATTATATAATACGTATACAACCAAATTTACTTTGTTACAAATTTCACTCCATTTTTAGTGATTTCATTAAATATTCAAATGTTTCTACAAACAATGCTAATGCTCTATTAATGCTAGACTCACAGACGTTGTTTGACATTGCTTTATCCTATGTAAATATTACTAAACAATCTTAGTAGCCATGATTATTGCAACAGGTCAATTGGGGTCATGGCCCTATTGGATTTAATGTTAAACATTTCAAATAATTCTTCGTTTTATTTATTTTTTTTTTTTTAACTCCCCTTATTTTATTATTTTATCACCGAAAATATATGTTTTCCAGGTCCTCGAGATTGTAAAAAAAATAAAGTAACTTTTTAGCGAATGGTCCAAATTGGTTCAACTTTAAATGTATATTATCACATATATTTTATTACCTTCTGTTCAGTATGTGTAACAGGTAGATTAATTTACTTAATTTAAAATTGACACACACAAAAAAAAAAAAATCTGGTGTGAAACACTCACACAACTTTCACTTAATCCTGTTCTCAAAATTATAATTGACAAATTTTTTAGTTTGTGTACCAAATATAACGAAATTCGTCGAAAACTGTTCAGTAAAAGCGTACTTACGGTCTTACTAATTTTCTTAAAACTTGGCCTTTTGACCATCTATTTATTTCTAATTAATTTTGTTTGGATGATAGAATTGTATAATCAACTATGATACAACTTTAGAGCAAGCTGTAACCCCCACCGTTTCCCCAAAAGTGCCCTTAAATGAATTTTCCCAGAGAAATGTTTTGAATAAAAGATGTAGATCTTTGTATGTGTAGTTTATATGGTAAGTTACCAAGAAAATCGTCGCAGCCGTTTTTGTGAAAATTGCGAAAAAGTGAAAAAAAAAAAAAAATAATGCATTTAGTAAAGTGGTAAAACAAACGCACTTCCGGTTATCCGATTTTTTTCAAACTCGGAATTTCAACAACATATTTAATTCTAATTAACATTATTTAAATGCCAAGATTATCTAATAAACTGAAATAGCACTTTAGATAAAAACCTAACCACACTCCTCCCCAAGTAGTGCCCTTAAATGAATTTTTCTTGAGAAATGTTTCAAATAAAAGTTGTAGCTCTTTGTGTGTATGGTTGAAATAATATGTTTAAAGAAAATCGTTGTAGCTATTTTTGAGAAAATCGCAAAAATGTAAAAAAAAACTGATTAGTAAAGTGGTACTTCCGGTTGAGAAATTTTGACAGATAACGCACCGTCAGATCTCTATGGTGATACCTAAACGTAATATCAAGTTTCAACTTTCTACGGTTTTTCGTTTTTGAGTTATGCTGTTCAAATTTACACAACACACACACACACACACACACACACACACACACCCAAGCACACGAGCCATTTTATAAAACCACTTTTTTGGACTCCGGGGCCCTCAAAACGGATTTTCGGGTAACACTCGATATTGAAAATTCGAACCGCTTTTTACCATCTTTTTCCTCTTACCTAGGAGGTAAGAGAAGTAAAAATCTAATCTGGAAAGATCCATTCACAAACATTCTCTATTGAAATTAATATTTTCTTTAGAATTGTGTAAAATTACGTGTGCCATAAATAAGACAAGATGGTATAAGTTATAATATACCACTGAACTTAGTGTGGGTAGCCGTCTGAATTTCACTAATAAACCTTGTAGAAGCAATTATTACTTTTAACTGAACTGACAAGTCTCGCCAAAATCCCCTTCCACCTTCCAAAAAAATAAAATTCCATGAAAAAAATGTACTCAATAGAAATGAAACGCTTTTTTCTTATCTATCCCCGTTTACCATTTCAAGTGAAAAAAGGAAACCTTGTTGGAAGGCGGGTTTTAGAAGATTAATGCTAGTTGCGTGACCTTTGGGTGGTGCGCGGTAGTGAATGCGTGTCTCGGATAGGAACTATTGATTATCTTTCTATAAACTGTATTGTTATAAACGACCTTGAAGCTCATTGCAATTAATGTAACAAAAATGACAATAAAACTCAATCACGCGCCACAAATGTGTTCAGGTTCATTTTACATGTAAGACAGACTTGCCAACCACTTCTATTCCTACCCACTTTTAAACCACAGGTACATTACCTAGGACTCTACATAGCAGTCGTCAAGGGAACCAACAAACAGACTAAACGAACAATCTAACAGACGTTTACGGATTATTAAGGGAGATTCCTTGGACCTAAATCTATATAATGGAGTGTTGAGGAGAGAAATTAGATTTGATTAAATGAACGAGATATGAAGACACTAATGTAACTAAGTTTACATTAACTGCACTGGACTTTATAATGAAAATGATAGAATGAATGGTGAGAGTGGAGATATGACACGATGCGATGACTGGTGTACAGTTGTATGGTTGTATATGATAGATCCCTTTAGATAGATTCCCACTGGCTTATATACACAGGTTTTCCCACTCTAGCCTGCCTAAGTCAGAGAGTAGTCTCTGTTAACCAGAGAGGGCCTCTCTTCTCTCTGCTGTGGTTGCATTATCTTTGTGGTATCATTACAATCTACCATGAAGGTACAGAAAAATTTACATTCTATAAAACACTACTTAGACCAAAATGGACATACGGAGCAGAATTGTGGGCTCTGCAAAAACCTTCCAATGTACAACCCATACAGTCCATCCAATCCAAAGTCCTCCCCCGAATCATTAACGCACCCTATTATGTCTCCAATCACACCCTTCATCATGACCTTAATATTCCCTTCGTCAGTGATCTAATCCATTTTCGATTCCAAAATTTCCATAAAATCCAAATGTTTCACCAAAACCCTCTTGCCCAATCACTCTCTACACTTTTCCACCCTGACAAGCCTCCACATCGTGTAAGACGTCGTTGGCGACGTAATCTCCTTGCTCTTCAATCCACAAGTTTATCGTAGGGAATTCTAGCGCTATTTGTTGGCTGTTGGTTCCATTATATTTAAATTACTTATGTTAACAATAATATACTCTTTTTTTTTTTTATAATATAAAACTGTTTCTTAACCGCAAGATGTGGCTGATGCGACCCCATTGGTTATCACAATCAAATGCAGTAGGCACTCACATCTAAACAGTACACACGATATACTCCACTATACACACAATCTAGTGATATGTTGCTTAGAGAGAGCTTAGAGACAACTGTACGGGCCAAATATCGACAGCCTTGCCACTACGCTAGGGGACTATCAGCCAATCCTTCAATTTTCGATACCCATATTATTAAAAGGAATATAATAGAGTTGATGAGGAGAGAAATTGGGATTGATTAAGTAGGCGAGATCTGAAGACACAGTTATAATATAACTATAGGTTTACACAAACTACACAGGACTTGTAATGATTTTATAGAATAAAGGGTGAGAGTAGAGTTATGACACGATGTGATGTATATGGTTGAATCTGGTAGACAGATGTCAAGCTCTCTCACTGGCTTATATACAGGTTCCCCACTCTAGCCTGCTTAAGTGAGAGAGTACCAGATAGAGTCTGTTTTCTCTCGGTCGGGCTTGTGCGCTCTCTCTCTCTCTCTCTCTTGCCGTTACAAGGAACAAATGAAAAATCGGAAGTTTCCTTAATGTGATACCATAGCGAAGTGCCTCAATACCATAAGGTATACCAATATTAAAAGAATTACTAGAAATTAATAGACGTTAACTTCCGGTTGAAGCAATGCGTTGTGTAAGAGAACCAAAAAGGATCATTTATTATTATTTATCTGATCTTCTTGGAACAAAAAAAAAGTAATAGAGTATACTAAGAAAGTAAACAAATAAAGTAGAAAAGTAGATGAAAGAAGAATGAAAAAAGTAACAATTTATTAAATGTAGGATACGGAATAAGTCTGCTATAAACCAGTTCTTTTAGGAGGTGAAAAACGTTTTATGTACATAATCCCAAGCTTAGTTTTATAGTCAGTCTGTGGCTTCAGTTCTCCTCCATCTCGGGCACCCTCAGTCATCCTTCTGGTTCTCTACGGCTGGCAAGAAGATTTAATCTTTTCTTTACATTTTTTTTTTTGTTTGAAAAATACCAAGCATTTACCGAGTATATGAAGCATCACTAACATTTCCCACACAAGATACTGCTTTAAACTAATTTTCTTGTATAAAAAAAATTACCTTCTTTTGCTTGTTATATGCAGAGCTTGGAATAATGAAGGTGAAATTCACGGTGTCTGGGATTTATAAGGTCAAACAGTGAATATCCAATTAACCCATCCAGATTAAATTAATTATATCATAAAATGAAGGAAAATATTTGTGGAAATTTAATAATGAGCAGAAATAAGTAATAGGTCATTTTTCTTGATTGATTGATTGATTGATTGATTGGTAAAGGGGAGGCGAATCTTGTTCCACCGCGAACTACATTAAGAGGTCTACTGTGGATTCCCTACGATTACAGCACATCCATCAACTTCGATCTTTTAATCAGGCCTAGCAAAGCTGAAAGTGGCTCCGTTTTGAAGCTCATGGCTATGGCATTGCTTGCTCCTAGTTGATTGATTGATTGGTAAAGGGGAGGCGAATCTTGTTCCACCGCGATCTACATTAAGAGGTCTCCTGTGGATTCCCCACGATTACAGCACATCCATCAACTTCGACCTTTTAATCAGGCCTAAAAGCTGAAAATGGCTCCGTTTTGAAGCTCATGGCTTTGGCATTGCTTGCTCCTAGTTGAGGAAATCATTTCTCAGTACACTAAGAGGTCTACTGGAAATGTGGATTCCCTACGGTTATAGCAATACTTCAGCTTCGACCTTTTAATCAGGCCTAACAGAGCTGAAAGTGGCTCAGTTTTGAAACTCATGGCTTCGGGATTGCTTGTTCCTAGTTGAGGAAATCTTGTACTCATCAGGCTGGCCACTTCACAGAGGATGTGTTACTGGCATTTCTTTCTCGGCCTTGCAGAATCAGCATAACCAACAATGCCCTGTTAATAGACCCACTATTTACCTTATATCTCTTTGGCTGTGGGTTCATCAGTAGGTCCCCGGTGAATTCAGGCAAATGACTTTTAATAAAGAATTTAGCCTGTCTCTGTTCTGGTGTTTTCTACCACCATTGCAGGCGCTGTTCTTCTATCCAAGTTTTGACAGAAGTTTAAATCAGGTTTCTGGACAACCTGAAGAAGGGTTCGGGATTTAAAAGCTGTCCTTTGAGCCCTCCTTCGCCCTCTTGACACGCAGAAACACCGCATGTTCCGGCACCCAGGCGAGTGCCAGCTAATTCCGAGCACCCACCTAGGTTAGGGCAGTTAGGCAGTCTCACACCAGTCTCGGGACTATTTCGTGCGAGGAAAGTGCCTTCAAAGCTGCCTGGCTGTCGTAGTTGTACTTTAACTCAAAGTTGTAACGCCAACACTTCGGCCGGAAAGACCATGGCGTATTTCCCCAGACTCATTTTTGATCTTAGCCTTAGGCCGGCCTCCGTAGACCCCAGCACCAACCGCAGTCTGAGTCTGGAAGCCGTCCATATACCAGACCCCGTAGTTGTACTTTAACTCAAAGTTGTAACGCCAACACTTCGGCCGGAAAGAACATGGCGTATTTCCCCAGACTGATTTTTGATCTTAGCCTTAGGCCGGCCTCCGTAGACCCCAGCACCAACCGCGGTCTGAGTCTGGAAGCCGTCCATATACCAGACCCCGTAGTTGTACTTTAACTCAAAGTTGTAACGCCAACACTTCGGCCGGAAAGAACATGGCGTATTTCCCCAGACTGATTTTTGATCTTAGCCTTAGGCCGGCCTCCGTAGACCCCAGCACCAACCGCAGTCTGAGTCTGGGAGCCGTCTATATACCAGACCCCTGAATTGCCGATCAGAGAAGCGGGTCTCTGTCCGATTCGACTCTGACCGGTATGACAATATGGAAGTTCCTCTTAAAATGTAACCTAGGAACCATATTGTCAGTTTACATCCCAACCTGAATTTCCAAAGATTAGCCTCTTGTTGATACAGTCTTGCCTAGAGGTGAAGCCTGTAATGAGTGTTTGATCTACATAACAGAAAATAATAATAAATAAGATGGTATGGAAATGGAAGAGGTACTTTAGGGGAAAGCAAAACAGCCCTTAGAACCCTAAAAAAAACGGTTACATTGTATCTAAACAGTTTTTTTGATAATTTTTTTTTTTTTTTTTTTTGGCGCATCAACTACTAAGGTTATTAGCGCCCCTGAAATTTTCCATTACAAACATTTCCTCTAGAGCTGGGGAGGCGTTCACCCCAATCATACTCAGCATCCAGATCGACGTCTTTGTTTCCAAAGATGGTCGGAGCGTGGTAAGCAGGGGCTACTCCCGTTCTGTCCTCCCCTCTTGACCATCGTGCTTGCCGACGGGGGGGAGAGAGTCAGGGAAGATATGCGCCATCCATTAGGCCACCAGTAAAAAGATGTATCAATGGGTAATGCTGTTACTATGTTCATTTTAATTTTGAGTCGAGAATTTTCATTGATCTACTTTGATCCCGTCTTCTTTGTGAGATCTACTTAGTTCACTTCAGAGGGGACTATTTGCAACATCTCCTACTCCTAATCATAATCTATACACACTATACACAAGTGGGAGTGAAGTACATTTATATAATTTCCTTGCACTCCCCGTTAAAATACTAACCTAAAAACATTTGTACCAACATTCTCGCTGATAAATACATCCGCACCAATAAATACGTACACACTTCATTCACAATATTCCGCTCCCCATTAATATAGAACCTAACAAACTAACTATACCATATTCCTAACTACCTAACTACTACCTAAAATAACTAGCTAACAACCTAAATCTTATTATACAAATTAATATTCTTCAGGAAGGCAAATAGTCCTCTGATATATGGGGAACCATCTTTCAATATTGCACGCAAGTCGTGTGGCAGGCCTGCTCTTTGCCTTTGTTCACGCAGTGCCTGGCACCCTTCTAATATGTGGGCCACCGTCAACCTTTCCCTACATGTTGGACATTCCGGTCTCTTTTCATTCACTAAAAGATATCCATGTGTCAAACGCGTATGCCCAATCCTGAGCCTTGTAAGAATGACTGACTCGCGCCTAGGGAAACTCTCAACCGACCTCCTTAACACACACGATTTTACCTCCTTTAATTTTTCATTTAGACTATTCCATTGGGTTTGCCATTTTCTAGCAATAACTGTTTTCATCAATGTTTTGAGGTCAGTTGATCGGACAGGGATGGCATATTCTACATTTGAAGACGCAGCAAGTTTGGCTGCTTCATCGGCTTTTTCATTTCCAGATATACCTATATGACCTGGCACCCACACAAATATCACTCTCTGCCCGCATGTTGACAAGTGGTGTAATGTATCATAGATATGATTAATTAAAGGATCATTCGAAAACTTATCCTGGAGCGCCTTTAATGCGCTTAAGGAGTCTGTCAGCACCAGCGCCTTAGGGCAATTCCTATCACTAATCATTTTTAAAGCCTGCCAGATGGCATATGCTTCAGTGGTGTATACTGTTGCGTTATGGGGGAGTGTCCAGGTAGCTGTAACTCCTTCAGTGTATATTGCACATCTAACACCATTGTCTACTTTTGACCCATCTGTGAATATCGGTCGATAGTCCATATAAAAGTTTAAAATTTCCAACAATTTCTGCCTATAGACAAATGGAGGGGTTTCTTCTTTCTTATGGGTCGATAGGTCCAAACGGATGCATGCTGAGTTCATTAGCCAAGGGGGTTGGTGATTAAAATTCCAGTGTTCTATTGGGCCAATTTCCATTTCCTCCGCTTGTAGTATGGTCTTGGCTCTAATGCCAAAGGGCCGCGTCCGTGTTCTTTGCTGACGAAATTGTTCATTGTAGGGGTTCTCAAATGTTGTTGAAAACAATGACTGAGTTGGTTTCCCCCATATTCCAACGTAGTAGGTTAGGATTAACTGTTCTCTTCTGAGTTGAGGTGGCAGTAAACCCGATTCAACATATAGACTCTGCAGGGGACTTGTGCGAAAGGCGCCTGTAATAATTCTAATACCCTCATTGTATACTTTATCTACTACTTTAAGTCTTGATTTGCGTGCCGAGCTATAAATTTGAGATCCATAATCTAATTTTGAACGGGTGAGGCAAATAAATATACGTCGCAATATGTCTCGCTCCATTCCCCATTTATAGCTTCCTAAAAATTTTAGAATGTCTAAAGTTCGTTTTGCTTTTAGTATGTAGATTCGAGATGCTCCTGCCAGTTCAGTTTGGAGTCAAATACGAGACCCAAAAAGCGAACGCTTTCTTTATATTCTATCGGTGTGTTATTCAAAAATAAGCTGGGTGGGCTATGTTCGTGTCTTAATCGACAGAAATGAAGACTTACTGTTTTTTGACGCGAGAACTTAAATCCGTTTTTAGTAGCCTCTGCTGCCACTCTGTTTATAGTTTGTTGGAGAATTGCCCCAACCTCATCCAGGTTTTCACCTGAGAGGTAGATGGCAAGGTCATCAACGTATAAGGATGCTTGTAAAGGTTCTGCCACGACTTCGGCTAGGCAATTTATTGCCAACAAGAAAAGAGTTACGCTTAGTATTGATCCCTGGGGTATTTCATTTTCTAGATTGTAGGGGTTTGATAAGACTGACCCCAAGCGCACTCGAAACCTTCTTAATTCCAGGAATCCCTGGAGGAACTTTGGTAGATTCCCTCTTAATCCCCACTCATGGCATCTCCGCAAAATTCCGTACCTCCACGTGGTATCGTAGGCTTTTTCGATGTCAAAAAACACAGCCAGTACATGTTGTCTATTTAAAAAGGCGTTTTGAATATAAGCTTCTAAGCGGCTCATCTGATCCAGTGTTAGAATGGTGTCTGCGGAATCCCGCCTGGGATTGACTATAAAGTCCTCTAGTTTCAAGAACATACACCAGTCTATAGTTCACCATGGCTTCAAGGACTTTACTTAACAGGTGGTCAGTGATATGGGCCTATAACTGGAGAGCTCACTAGGATTTTTTCCCTCTTTGGGAATCGGAACAATAAGTGATTCTCGCCACCCGTCAGGATACTGCCCTGTGTTCCATATGAAGTTATACAAATTGAGCAGGCAAGTTTTCCCTGATGCATCTAAATTCCTTATCATTGCATACGGTATACCGTCTACACCTGGTGAGGTGTCCCTGGTTTTCATTATGACCCTTTCCAGTTCTTGCATAGTAAGGGGAGAATTGTATTCTTCGTAAGTGGTTGTATTAAAATCTAATGGCTGCCGCTCCATCTCTGATTTTCGTTGGATAAATTCAGACGCATATGCCTGGGTACTTGATACTTGGGAAAAGTATCTGGCTAAGCACTCAGCTACGTCCTGTGGTTCAGTAATTATAACATTGTTTGTTGAAAGAACTGGTATAGATGGGTTATTTCGCCGGCCAGAGAGAGCTTTCACCTTATTCCAAACTTCTTTCAGCGTAGTAGTAGTTGTGATTCCTGACACATAGGTAGCGAGGGTTTCCTTTTTGGCTTTTTTTATAATATATCTCTCTTTGGCCCTCAGCATTTTGAAGTTCATTAAATTCTCTCCTGTCGGGTACCTCTTGAGTTTATTGAAGGCCCGCTTTTTCGCCGCGTTGGCAATTTTACATTCAGCGCTCCACCAAGGGACAGGAGGTCTTGAAATTTTCCCGCCTACCTTCGGTATGGTGCTCTCTGCGGCTCGTATCAGCGCTTGTGCAAACATTGCCGAATCAACTGTGGTATCTCCCGTCAGTGAGGGCGTTACCACTCTTGCAGAAAAGTTGGACCTGTTTGAATGTATGAATATATACCTCCTAATATCATATTTCTTTGGGGGTATATATTCAGATCTGGAGATGGAGCTCTTCACTATTATAGGGTAGTGGTCACTGTAAAACAATTCATCAGCAGTTGTCCATTTCAGCCGAATGGCTATGGTGGGTGTCGCAACACTCAGGTCAATTGAGCTAAAGGTCCCCGAGTGTGCGTTGAAATGTGTACTTGCTCCGCTGTTGAGGGGAGTTACGTTTGAATTATCAAAGATTTCCTCAAGAATTTTTCCCCTAGCATCGCTTTTGGCAGAACCCCACCAAGTATTGTGGGAGTTAAAGTCTCCCATCAATAGTAACGGCGCAGGTAGCTGTGAGAGTAAATTCTCTAAATCACTCTTCCGCCAGGATGCATCCGGCAAGTAAATACTTGTTAGGGTGATCTGCAGCGGTGTCTCTAAACAGACAGCCACAGCCTGTAAATTTGTTTGTAAAGAGATCCGCCTGCAGCGCAAATTTTCTCTCACGCACACGGCCACACCGCCGTGCGCTCTTCCACCAGGAGCGGGTTGTATCTCCATACCGTATAGATTGTATCCAGGAATCTTGACGGTATGACCAGGGCGTAGTTTAGTTTCTTGAAGGCACATACCTAGTGGGTGGTACTTCGCAATCATGCGTCGCCTTCTACATTATTGATATAACCCCGCATATTCCATTGGATTATGGATTCAAACATAAAAATAGTTCTTTGTGAAGAGTAATCACTCTTGGCAGGATTTCTCTCAGCAAAAATTGGAAAGGGAATTTTACAGTTTCTTCTTTGTTTGCTTTTACCTCATTAAAATATTTTATAATAGAGCTGTAGTTATTACTGGCTATGAACTGGAGAAAATAAATTTTTAAATGCATAAGAGATTATATATATAATAGAGGCAGTTAATCCGTTGCATTCTTTCCATATTTTCCTTTAGTTCGCTCTCTTTTCCGGTGAGTCGAGGGCTGATCTGAGATGTCGCCACCCTCCGACTCAGAGGCATCTAAATCCGTTCCCAACAATTTCCATTGTTGGTGAGGGGGGCGGAGATTATAATTGGTGTTGGGGGCTCTAGGGCCTCCGATCTGCTTCTTGATTTTGCTACCTTGTACCCTCACGGGTTGAGGTAGCTTCTTTTGAGTTTTCCTTCTTGGAGAGTGGCGAGGGGGAGGCATAACTTGCCAGCCTTCCTCCGAAGAAGGATTAGTTTTGAGTAGGTCTAAACCTACCGTGTTTTGAAGATACCCATCACTTGTGGGGTTCTTTATTGTCAACCTTGAAGTTGACGGTGCCCCGGTGGGGTCTATGATAGAGGGTGGTGGTATATTATCCACCTTACTATTTATTGTTCCCTTTAAGGCCGGGGACAAGCCAGCTTCAAATGTGAATATTCGAGTTTTTACCTTGTTGGCAAATGACGTAGCCGGTGTAGCATAGTACTTACTCTGCACAATTGCCTTAACCTCAGGGTAAGACAATTGTTGGAGTGTTTTAATCTTCTGTATTTCCTTTTCTTTCTGAAGTATTGGACATTCACTTGATTTTGCATTATGATCACCACTACAGTTCACACATACAATGGGTGGTATGCATTCTCCTTCATGGGCCACTTTACCGCATACACATATATTTTCAACTGCCTTACATCTTTGCGACGTATGTCCAAATCGCTGGCACTTAAAGCAACGCATCGCGATGGAATATACGGACGAACCTTCAGCTTGTAAAAAGCGGCTTCGATTACTGAGGGTGGTTTTGGCTTGTTAAATGTTAGTACTAAGGAGGCAGTATCTACAAGAGATTCTCCTTGCTTCCTCTTAATTCTTCTGACATCAATAACTCCCTCTGATGCCAATCCTTCCTTAATATCGTCGAGGGTGCTATTCAAGAAGTCTCTACAGATAATCACTCCCTGCGAGGAGTTTAATCTCTTATGGGGAGCTGTTTCTAGTTCAATCTCTCCTAGTTTACTAAGGGCCAATATTGCAGTTGCTTGGCTTGGGGATGCGGCTTCAATGCAGATTGAACCGTCACCGAGCTTCTTCACACTTTTAGCCTTTCCAATACTATTCTTGATTAGTGTGCTCAATTTGAAGGACCAACAATTTGCAAAGTTTCCTTCTTTCTTTTTCAAGATATAAAAACGTGCCCAATTATCTTCCTCTAAATTTAAAAACGGAATGGTTTCTCTTTTTTTTCCTGAGTTGCCTCCCTTTGCTTTCTTCCTCGGCGGGGAAGAGGGTTCATAAGGTTGCAAGGTTATTGCAGCCTTGGCTGATTGTTCAGTCGTTTTTTGATTATTATGTAGGTCCTTATTCTCGCCAATGTCAGTAGCCATTAAGTTACAGTGCTCGTTGGGGGATTTGGGATGGGAGTTAGGTGAAGGTGGGTAATTGATAGGAATAATAGGAGGGTTAGGGGATGGGTGTTGGAGGATTTGGGAATTTGGGAGAGGTGGATTAATTGGTGGGCATTGCCCTAAAGAGGAATTTTGTCTATCCATAACAAAATTTAATATTCGTCGATATACGTGACCCCGCCTCCTCGGACGCTCAAAGTGGACCCGGTTACTTTCCGGGTGGGCCATCGCACACGATATAGTCGGGTGCCACGAAAGGCGGCAGTCCGACGCTATGGCGTCGACCCGCGCCCCCGCGACCCCCCTTCTAACCCTAGGAACCCACCTGAGGCGGAATTCCCTAGCCTTCCTGGGGTCGGGCTATCCCCTAGGTAGAGCTCTCGGGTGAAGCCGAGGCCAAAGACATGTGTTGGGATTGGATGCCCGCAGGTCATCGTCTCCCTCAATGTCCAGGACCCTCTTTTCCACCCTAGCCCCAAAGCCTGTGCCGGCTAGCACGAGGGAGAGGTATTTATACTCTGAACTCTCGACGAGTGCGTGTCCTTGTTCATGCAGTGTGTGTGGTCGTCTGTAAAGTGTCGTGTGTTCAGGTGTGAGTGAGTGTGTGTGGTGGGGAGCTCAAGTTTACCTGTGGGTGCGCTATACCCAAGTAGTTGCACACATCAACTACCACTGCAGGTCCTATGTGTAGTGTGCATTGTAAAGGGTGTTAGTATGGGTGTATATTGTAGTGTTGTTAGGCTGGGAAACCCGCAGGGACGACTAGATCCCTGAAGAAGTGGCTAGTCCACTTCCCCCTACGGGGCTTTTTTGATAATTGTAATTAGATGAAACATATGTGTTCTACTGTTTCTTTTCTATTGTAAAATGTGGATAATTTCTGAATTAAGGATACATTCTTGGCAGCCATGTAATAATGTGACAATTATTAAACTAAAACTAAGAGAAATTTTAATAATGATAGAGTAAAATTAATGGCGTTGTATGGAAGTGAAGTGCTTTGCTCATTAATATTGCTCCAATTACACTCCAACCTGTAGTACTGTTTGCGAATCCATCTCTTTTTGACCTAATTAAGAACCATTTTCAAAATTATTATACGAACAATATTAATACATTAGATTTGGTAAAAATTATATTATTAACCTTAGAATTAACCACAGGTAGTGGGGGTAACTGACTACATACTAACTTTTGTTGTAACTTTTTAATTTTAACTTTGTAAATTTTTGTTTTAATTTTACTTTTTTTTAGGGCTAAATTAATGGAAAAACGGATTTTTTTACAATTTATAACATTTTTTTTTTTTTTTTTAGAATTCATTTATTTCATATATTAACATTAATTTTAATTTACAAATTAATTACAATCTTGGTTATTCAAAGGATTCCTAGTGAATTATTTCATTAATATTTTTTTAATACTTAAAAATAAAATCTGGTGTGAAACACTCACACAACTTTCTCTTACTCCAGTTTTGAAAATTGTAATTGGCAAACTTTATAATAATTAGTATATCGAATTTAATGAAATTCCCCCTACACAACAAGTTCATCGCGTTGTAGACGCCGCAGCAACCTCCTTTGAGAAGAAACAATACTGTACAGGGGCCTTCCTTGATGTCTCTCAGGTTTTTTACAAGGTATGGCACCCTTGACTATTGTGGAAACTCAAAGGCATCCTACCATATACCTATTTCCTTATTCTTACATCTATACCTGAGTGGCCGGTTTTGCCAAATCTTTCAGGGTTCTTCCTTTTCTCCCTATATTTCCCTGTGAAAGTTGGAGTACCTCAAGGTAGTATCCTTGGTCCAATTTTATACACAATATACACTGTTGACCTTCCCCTATATCCTAATACACTAACATCAAACTTCGCTGATGATACTGCTATTCTTTCCTCACATACCAAACCTACTATTGCCTCCAGTCATCTTCAAGATAATCTTTCCTTAATAGCAGAATGGTGCAAAAAATGGAAGATAAAACTTAATGAAAAGAAATGTATTCACACCAAGTTCACACTGCGTCACTCCCTCTGTCCTGGTGTTAAATTAAATAACACCTTCCTACCTACTGCTGCTAGGGTACCTATCTTGGGTTATATATGGACAACAGACTAACCTGGAACCTCCATACCAGACTGAAAAGGATTGAAACTAATAGACGATTTCTTATCCTATCAAGACAAACGATCCAAACTTACTTCAAAAAATAAGCTTACACTATACAAAACTCTACTACGATTAATATGGACTTACGGACTAGAGGTATGGGGCTCCAATAAGCATTCCAACGTTTACCGCATCCAATCCTTACAGTCCAAAATCCTACGAAAAATTACCACTGCTCCTTATTATGTCTCCAATTAAACCTTACATAATGACCTGTCCATTACATTTGTGTCCGATCTAATAAAATCCCGTTATCAATGATTCCATAACTCCCTGTCCCATCATCATAATCCTTTAGTTAAACAACTTGCTAGTCAAACCATACCCGATAATCCATCCCGACGCCTGAAGCGTCAGTGGCCCCGTGACCTTTTAAATTAACTCCAACGCCATGAAGTAATACCACTCATTTTCTTCTCATGTCACGAAAACATTCATCATATTTGCTTATTGTATATATTGTACAGTTGCAAATAAATTATTGAAGGAGAAAAAAAAAATGAAATTCGTTGGTGATTTTATGGAGCAAATCACAAAAACTGTTCAGTAAAAGCTCACTTCCGGTTTACTAATGTTCTTGAACTCGGAATTTCAACAACATATTTAATTTCAATTAATATTATTTAGCTGATAGAATTGTGTAATAAACTGAAATAGCACTTTAGAAGACAACCTAACCCCACCCCTCCCCCAAAAGTGCCCTTAAATACATTTTTCCGGAGAAATGTTTCAAATAAAAATTGTAGATACTTGGATGTGTAATTGATATACCATGTTTAAAGAAAATCGTCGGAACCATTTTTGTGAAAATTGCAAAAAAGTGGAAAAAAAAAAATCATTCAGTAAAGTGGTACTTCCGGTTGAGTAATTTTGACAGATAACCTACTGTCGGATCCCATGGTGATACCCAAACTTAATACCATGTTTGAACTTTCTAGTAGTTTTTCGTTTTTGTGGTATCTGTTCACATACCTACACACACACACACACACACACACACACACACACAGACACACACACAGACGCACACACACCATTTGCTAAAAACCACTTTTCTGGACTCAGAGGATCTCAATACGGATATTTCCGGTGAAAACTCGATATCGAAAATTTCACACGATTACAATACTTGCACTTAGTAGGAATGTAATAAATATATAAACATTTTAAAACTTATTTATGCTACTTATTTAAGAAATTTAAACATAATGGAATATCCTGACGCGTTGGTCTAATCTAACGGCTAGGGTGCATGTTTTTCATACGAGATTTCGGGGTTTAATTCTCCTATGAGGCCAAAGTCGGTGAACACCCAGTATCATGAGAAAAAATTGGGAAGCCCCTCCAGTTGATAGCGCACCTAGGTACCGAAGGCAGGAACCAAACAAACAAATGGAATTTCCCTTTTTTAAAACTGTGTTTCATCTAATTTGCCAATATGATCACTGTGATGGATTTATATTTAGGTTTATTTATCCTCAATTTGTTCATCAATTTATTTGACGATCTTGCAAACCATTTCCTGTGTTACAAAGAGTTTAAATAAATCTGCCAGGTGAAGTCTTATTTCGCGCATCTCCAAGTGGACCAGCTAGCATAATAACTATATTCATTGCCGGTGTTGCGTTTTTTTTTTGTTTTTTTTAATGGATTGATCACTCGTTTCACCTCTTCATCAGAACCATCCAAAGATGCAATATCAAACAATAGAAGAAACTAAACTGATGCTTTCCAGCTCTGCGGAACCAATCACTACAATCGAAAGGAGATCATGTTTCAAGAATCTTCTGTTTCGTTAATATCTTCGTCTTTGTAAACCACAAAGGACTTCTTGTTGAGATCGCGTGAGTGGTTTGTTATAAACCAAAGTTTCGCCCATAAGAGTCTTCTTGAGGGTAGTGACCTCTCAAATGCTGAAACAACATTACCCTAGGGAAAGAATTAGCTCAGGAGTTAGCGCACTAATCTCCCACGCGGAGGTCCCGGGTTTGAGACCAGCTCTGCTGCTCTTAGAATTTTTCTTCCTAGGAGCCCCCCTATAGCTCACAGTCCGGTCATGGACAGTGTTGCCTATATAACGAGAGAACATTGTCCGGAGGCTGGCAGTGCACTGAGTAAGCTCCGGGCGCGAATGACCATAAATATTGACGCGCCTTGATTAAAAAAAACAAACAAAAAAACATTACCCTGAAGCTGCTGTATTGGTTCAGCTTTAGAAGCGACGTTACCTTGAACAAGGCTATTGTAGGTTTTTATAAACAACATCGACGTGGTCTCGACCCAAACAACTAAATGTTCAGAAGCGTAAAAGATTATATTTGTCTTCGTTCTTTATTTCTTTTTACTTTATTTTACAATTTGTCCAGTTCTTGCCCCTCAAATTCTGGCATTATTTCCTCCGTAAGTAGGAGAATTTTTCCCCTCTTTAATTAATTTCAGTTTCTTTCAATTTTTAATGAATTTACTTCCAAGAAAACTGATTTATTGCACAAAATTAAATAAAACGTTGAAGCATTGCATAAAAAAAATGCACGTTGATTTAAGATACTATTCCAGATGGTGGGTGATAAACTTTTACCTCTAAAGGAGTTCAGTGATCAATTTGATAGTAGAACTCAAAAAACAATTTTGAAGTGAGTGATATGCCAAGTGTTAAGACAAACCTACACGCACAAAAAAGAAAGAAAAAGAAATGTGAACAAATTTAAGTTAATAAAAATAGGTATACTTGGTGGAGTAGCCAGCTGGTTTACCCCTTCCTTGTGGTTCTAGGTTTAATATTAACATAACCTTTCCAAAGAAAGCCTTTCCTCTTTTACCAATAGAAGAAAATATTTCCACTTATTTCCTATATTACACAACATAAATATTGCTAAATAAAGTTGAACAAAAAAAAAAAAAAAATATAAGGCAAAATATATTTCTCTAACATGGTTTTTTTATACACCCTATATTGGCAATGTGACAGTTGCCGGCATTCAAAAAATATATATATATATTATTTAATCCAGGACTTAACGTTCAGTTGTCACATTCACTCGTTGGTCGTTCGTTGGACAAGCCTGAATTCGTTGTGTAAAAGTTTCAATTATTCAGGATTCAAATAAATGAAAAAAAAACAATTTTTTTATATATGTACTTATATATTTTGTACGTTCAGTTAGTTATGTGCCGGTCGTTATCGGAATTGAATTTGTTCTAGAAATTTTTTACTTTCTCTTACTCCTAGTAAAAGAGGAAGTATTGTAATCGTGTCAAATTTTCGATATCGAGATTTTCACCGGAAATATCCGTTTTGAGGTCCCCTGAGTCCAAAAAAGTGGTTTTTAGCGAATGGTCTGTATGTGTGTGTTTTTTTTTTTTTTTTTTTTGTCCCTCAGAAGTAACCCTAATGAGGGAAAATTTATTTTCCACATGCTCCAATACATTATTACATGTGTTATAACAAAATATTTAATTTCAGTTGATCATTTCGTTTGTTACTTTAAGTACTTGTAAAATGGTAGAAACTAACTAGATAAATGATCTTAATGTACATACACAATTAATCTTAGAAAATTAAAGAAAGAAAAGAAAGAAGTAATGAATCTAAAAAATAATAGAAACTGAACAAAAAAAAAAATAATATTAAACAAAACAAATCGAACAAAGAACAAAAGAATTACAAAATAAAATTAAATAAAATACATATTATTGTTATTTATAGGTCATTAATATCAATATTTTTAATAAAATCCATAAAAACTTGACAATATTGGCTGCTGACTAATTGTTTTTTCTCGATCTTCCATCGTCCACCTGTAGTTATGATTTCTCTAATTAGTCGAGTCCGTGAAGATACAAATTTTTGACAGTCATAAATAATGTGATCCACATTTTGAACAGACACCATCACATGGACATTTATTAGACGTAAGTATTTTGAATCGGTGTAGGTAGTCTCTAATGTGGCCGTGTCCTGTTAACATCTGAGTCAAAGTGTAAGTAATTCTTAGTGGTGATTGAAGTCGGTGTGTTATATTAGGGAAAAATTCTCTGGTCAGGGCTCCAGTCTCAGATCTGCTCCAGCTAAACTGCCATTTTTTTAGGCTCTCTTCTTTTAATAATCTTTTTATATAGGATATAGGAACTTTTGTGTACGCTTCCTCCAAGTTCAGTTGGTTTGAAGCCAGTTTAGCGAGCTTGTCTGCTTTCTCATTCCCTTCAATACCGCAGTGAGCTTTCACCCATGCGATATTTACTTGAACGTTGTGAGAGATCTGCAGAGCTGTCATCTTGTTTCGGACATCTTCAACAAGTGGATAATGTATTTTCCAATTGTTTATAGATTGTATTGTAACCTGACTGTCTGTTCGTATGAGTATGTTCTCAGTGTCTATTTTCTGAATATTTTGTGATATCCAGTCTAAAGCCTTGACAACCGCCAGAAGTTCAGCCTGGTTATTTGAGCAATTACCGTTTAATTTGAACAATTCTTCATATTTACATACCCCATCGACGTAAACCACAAAAGCCGCACCTACTCTATCACCCTCTTTGCTGCCATCTGTGAAAATTACAGTACTATATACAGTATTTTCATCTTCTCCGGTTAGGTTTCCTTGCTTGCCTGGATGTTTCCAGTTGTAAATTGGTACGGGTAAATCAACATTTTCTTTATTAATGCGATGATAGCTTAATTTTCCATGTTCAAGCAGGTATTTAGTCACAAGTTCATTGATTTTTAATTCTATCGGCACTAACTTGGCAAGCACGCAAGAGGCTGACAAAGAAATCGTCCTAAAACCTTTAATTATTCTGAGTGCAATCAATCTTTGTACTCTCGACAATTTTTTGACGTTATATTTCCTCTTCAGCCCATCAACCCAAACTGGAGCAGCATATGCTAAAATTGGCAAAATCACATTGTTGTAAATAACTTCTAAAGCATCACTACCCAGTCCCCAGTACACTTTGGCTGCTTTGCTCAATTTGTTCAGTAGTCCTAAACAGTTATTTGTTGTAGCCTCAATGTGATTTTTCCAAGTAAAGTGCTTGTTAAAAATAACCCCTAAATATTTCAGACAATCCAGTTGTTTGATAGTAGTTCCTTCATAATATATATCCATGTCCGTGTTTACGTGCTTCCTGGTGCAAACTAAATAATTGGATTTTGTAGGATTAAATTTCAGTTTTTTATTTTTAGCCCAAATTGCTATTTCTCTCAAAGTATAGTTTGCTAGCGTTTCCAGTTCTGAAATCTCCTTCCCCCAGATAATAAGCAGCAAATCATCAGCAAAGGCCACAGTTTTCACTTGGGTTGGGAGATCTATCTTTAAAAGAGAATCATACATTATTGTCCACAACCCAGGGCCACAACAGGAACCTTGTGGACAACCTTTGGTAACATGCTTTGTTATGGAAATATTACTGGTTCTAAGAGTTGCTTTCCTATCTTTAAAATAATCTTGGACTAGCAGGTAGAGGTTACGAGGACACTCTTGAAGTCTCAATTGGTTCAATATTTCCGGCCACCAAGCTGCATCAAACGCACCCTCTACATCCATAGTTATCAGCAACACATTTTTTTTGCGATTTAAATGTGTTTCTATTGTTTCTTTAACATGAAATATAGCATCGGTGGTGCTCGATTGACGCCTGAAACCATACTGCTTGAAGCTTAGTCTTCTTTCAGAATAAAGTTTAAACATTATCCGGTCGATCATCAGTTTTTCTAGGACTTTACCGCTAACAGGAACCAGACTTATAGGTCTAAATTTAGTAGAGCTATCTAAATTTTCTTTACCCGGTTTGATTATTAGCTTTATTTCCGAATGCTTCCATTCCCTAGGAAATATGCCTCTTCCTAAACATTCGTTATACAAGGATGTAAAGGCATAAGGAAATAGTTTAAAAACGGCTTTAATAATTTCGCTCGTAAATCCGTCCAACCCCGGTGCTTTCTTATTTTTGAAACTTTCAATTGCTAGCTCCACTTCTTTTTGAGTGAAAGGTACATCATCTTCTGTATTGATTTCTTCCTCAATTCGTCGTCTCAATATCCTATGTTCATGCAGATCATCTGTTGCCCTATCTTGCGGTATTAGGTTATCTAAAATAAACTCAAACGTCTCTTTCAGATTTTTCGTGCTGCTCCCATCAGGTTTCTTTATAGTTGTTAAAGGTGTGGCAGGTTTCATTCTTCCCATTATGGTTTTGTAGATGAAGTTCCAAATGTTTTCTTTATTTGTCGCATTACATGCTTCTTTCCAGGTTTCAGTTTTAGCTTTTTTTATCATTTCACTGTAAAGAGTTTTTATTTCAAAACATTCTTTTTTCCGACACTCCCGTAAAATGACATTTGAGTAAGTTCTTTGGTAGAGTCTCCTTTTCCTATTGGCTTCCTTTCTCAATTTAGATAATTCACTGTTCCACCAAGGAACCGTTTTATGGCTACTGACCTTTTTACTTTTTATCGAACTCTCACAGGACTTCTCAATAATGTTCAAGAATATTTTCACATCTCTATTAAAATCATTACTTTGTCTAAAATAATCTTTTAGTAATTTATCGAGTTGTGAACATGTTAAGACTGTATCGATGTCGAACAAAATTGAAAATTGTTTTTGAAGAGCAATCTCGAATTTATCTCTATTGTTATCATTTAGTTTGTAAATCGGTCTGTTTATTAGTAAATTATTCGAATCTAATTTATGCTGTAATGTGAACATTATCAAATTATGATCAGAGATACTTTCTTCACAGCTGATCCTCCAGTTCTTAATACGCCTAGCTAATTGATGTGTGGTTACAGTTAAATCAATGAAGCTTTCACCATTAGATGTTTGAAAGGTAGGGATTTTCGTATCATCATTGATCACATACAGTGATTCCTGCATTAGAAATATTTCTAAATTTTTTCCGCGACTGTTCGATAATACATCAAACCAGAATGTAGAGCGAGCATTAGAGTCCATGCAGATTAATGTAGGTATTCCTCTATGTATGTGTGTGTGTATGTATGTGAACAGCATAGCTCAAAAACGAAAAATCGTAGAAAGTTCAAACTTGATATTACGTTTAGGTATCACCATGGGATCTGACGGTGCGTTATGTGTCAATATTCCTCAACCAGAAGTACCACTTTACTAGTTGTTTTTTTTACGTTTTTGCGTTTTTCTCAAAAATGGCTCCGAAGATTTTCTTTAAACTTTATATATCAACTACACATACAAAGAGCTACAACTTTTATTTGAAACATTTCTCCAGGAAAATTCATTTAAGGGCACTTCTGGGGGAGGGGTGGGGTTAGGTTTTCATCTTAACTGCTGTTTCAGTATATTAGACAATTCTGTCATCTAAATAATGTTAATTAGAATTAAATATGTTGTTGAAATTCCGAGTTTGAAAAAAATAGATAACCGGAAGTGCGTTTTTACTGAAATATAATTTTCAGTTTTCTGGTATTTTCTCGAAAATGGCTCCAACGATTTTCTTTAAACCAGCGTTGTTAACTATACATATAAAGAGCTACAACTTTTATTTGAAACTTTTCCCCTGATAAATTCATTTAAGGGGACTTTTGGGGGAGGGGGGTTATGTTTTTCTTTAAAATGCTATCACAGTTGATTATACAATTCTGTCATCCAAATTGAAATAACTAGAAATTAATATATGACCCAAATTCCGTGTTTCAAGGAAATTAGTAAACCGGAC
The DNA here is from genome assembly GCA_011037195.1 of Triatoma infestans. Lineage (NCBI taxonomy): Eukaryota > Metazoa > Arthropoda > Insecta > Hemiptera > Reduviidae > Triatoma > Triatoma infestans. The sequence continues at coordinate 41,388 of JAAEAF010000418.1, forward strand.
AGTTTTACTGGACAGTGTTTTCACTTTTCGACGAATTTCATTAAATTAGGTACACTAACTATAAAATTTGTCAATTATAATTTTGAGTACTGGAGTAAGAGAAAGTTGTGTGAGTTTTTTTTTTTTTTTTTTTTTTTCAGTTTTCTAAGTTAAGACAAAATCTGGTGTAGAATGTTCCATTTATATGATTTTTAATTTGACAATAATTACAAAAACTGACATAATATATTATGCTTAAACTTGAAAATTTCCAGCCAGTTGCTGGTAACGTGAGTATAGAAGTGAAGGAATTATCATAGGTGTCAGATTGAATAAGATTGATTACACTATAATCTGACAAAGTTAGAGCTAAAAACTTTTCACAAAATCAAATTTTAAAAATTTGAAGTAGAAAATCATTGCAGACGTTTTTGAGAAAATTAAAAATATAATCAATTAAAACACATTTCCGGTGGACCGATTTCCTTAAAATTTGGAATTATAGCAATGCTTTTACAAAATCTTTAATATTATATGGGTGGTAGATTTGAAATAAAAACGATAAGCATTTTTACTTTCTCTTTTACTCCTAGTAAGAGGAAGTATTGTAATCGTGTCAAATTTTCGATATCGAGTTTCACCGGAAATATCTGTTTTTGAGGCCCACTGAGCCCAAAAAAGTGGTTTTTAGCAAATGGTCTTTGTGTGTATGTGAACAGCATAGCTCAAAAACGAAAAACCGTAGAAAGTTGAAACTTGATATTCCGTTTACATATCACCATGGGATCTGACAGTACGTTATCTGTCAAAATTCCTCAACCCCCCCCCCCACTTTACTAGTTGGGTTTTTTACTTTTTTGGAATTCCTCAACCCCCCCACTTTACTAGTTGGGTTTCTTACTTTTTTGTTTTTTCTCAAAAATGGCTCCGACGGTTTTCTTCAAACTTGATATTATAAACTACACATACAAAGAGCTACAACTTTTATTTGCAATGTTTTTCTGGGAAAATTCATTTAAGGGCAGTTATGGTGGAAGAGTGGGGTTAAGTTTTCATCTAAAGTGCTATTTCAGTTTATTAAACAATTCTATCATCTAAATAATGGTAATGAGAATTGAATATGTTGTTGAAATTCTGAGTTTCAAAAAAATCGGATAACCGGAAGTGCGTTTACATTACCACTTTAATAAATGATTTTTTTCACTTTTTCGCGGATCTCTCAAAAATGACTCCGACGATTTTCTTGAAACTTCTAAACATACAAGGATCTTGAATAGACTAAACATACAAGGATCTACAAGTTTTATTTAAAACATTTCTCTATGAAAATTCATTTAAGGGCACTTTTGGAGGAGGTGTGGGTGTTATGTTTTTCCCTAAAGTGCTACTATAGTTGATTATACAATTCTACCATCCAAACAAAATTAATTAGAAATAAATTAGATGGCCAAAATTCTGAATTTCAGGAAAATTAGTAAACCGGAAGTGCGCTTTTACTGAATAGTTTTTTTCAGTTTTCGAAGAATCTTATTAAATTTGGTACACAAACTATAAAATTTGTCAATTATAATTTTGAGAACAGGAGTAAGAAAAATTTATGTGAGTGTTTCACATCAGATTTTTATGTTTAGGTAGTATACAAAGTTTAGTGAGAATCGTTGGAGCTATTTTACGAAAAAAATCGCGAAAAACTTAATTTAATGGGATCAGAGCAAAGAAGCAGACATTAAATGAATAAAACGTTAGTTACTCCCCCACCTAGGCCAGACTTGTGAGGGAAAGTTTGATTCATATAAATAGAGTGCGACAGCAGAACAGTTCAGGACGGTTTACGAGTAGTTTTATGACAGTTTAAAAACAGTAAATCCGATCAGCAACCTATCTACTTACTAATTTCTAATAACTCACCCAGTCTGTCTCTTTATTATTCTTTCGCTACCTAACATAACTGTTAAGTCTTGGCAATTTGTGTGTGTTGTTCTATTTATTTTACGTGTTCAGCATATCATCCAGTTTATTTCTAATCTCATTGCTAAATTCAACCTCTCGAACTCTTTCTCCTCATTACTTTCATTATACTTTTGTTCATTCAAATTTTGGTTTGTTGAATGATTATACCAATTTTCAACCTTTAGGAATTTTCAATTTTTATTATTTTGCAGTATTTTTCATTTCCCAACTTTCCGACGCTTTACGCGTCTCATCTTTTTTAAATCTAATATAATTAGAAGCTAGTACAGCTTTGTTTGAAACGATTTTTTGTTATATATACAGGGTGTCCCAAGGTATATGGATAACGACTTTTTCTCGGAAATTAAGATAGCTAGAAAAAAAACTAAAAAATACGTGTCCCCGTAGTTTTTTTTGTTAGAAATCCAAATTTAATTTGCAAATTTGTTTTTGTACTTCTAGAAGCGAGATACAGGCACCAACTTCATTTTTTCAAATGGGGTGGTGCGGTTTTTATTTAAGAAATAGATTCCTCTATATTTTGTAAGAAAAATTTACTTGAACGGTTTTTTTCTATGAGTGATATTTTGCAAACTTTGAATGAAAACGTGATTCTTATAAGAAATTTCAAAATGATATTATAACGGATTTTTTTGATTGAATAAGAAGAAAAGTATTATTTTATTATAAATTTTACTCCTCATTAAATTACAGATCTTGCTCAAACTGGGCTCCACTATTAGAGATGCATACACATGCTTTTTCCTGCCAATTGTATCTTACGACCAAAGAAATACATCTCTAATGGTGGAGCCCAGTTCGAGCAACATCTGTAATTAGTGAGGAGTAAAATTTATAATAAAATATTACTTTTCTTATTCAATCAAAAAACCGTTATAATATCATTTTGAAATTTCTTATAAGTAAGAATCATGTTTTCATTCACAACTTGTAAAATATCACTCACAGAAAAAACCGTTCAAGTAAATTTTTCTTACAAAAAATAGAGGAATCTATTTCTTAAATAAAAACCACACCTCCCCATTTGAAAAAATGAAGTTGGTGCCTGTATCTCGCTTCTGGAAGCACCAAAACAAATTTGCAAATTAAATTTGGATTTCTAACAAAAAACTACGGGGACACGTATTTTTTAGTTTTTTTTTTCTAGCTACCTTGGTTTCTGAGAAAAAGTCGTTATCCATATACCTTGAGACACCCTATATATAAATTATGCTTTTTAATTAATCTTGATTATTTATTGTATATTTGCTAAAAAATTCTTGTAGATTTCATTATTTAATACGTATCTTTTAAATTGTATTTATTTATTTATTTTTTTATTCTTTTTATTACTTTCTCTTACTCCTAGTAAGAGGAAGTATTGTAATCGTGTCAAATTTTCGATATCGAGTTTTCACCGGAAATATCCGTTTTGAGGTCCCCTGAGTCCAAAAAAGTGGTTTTTAGCAAATGGTCTGTGTGTGTGTGTGTGTGTGTCCGTGTGTGTGTGTGTGTGTATATGTATGTGAACAGCATAGCTCAAAAACGAAAAACCGTAGAAAGTTGAAACTTGATATTCCATTTAGGTATCACCGTGGGATCTGACACTACGTTATCTGTCAAAATTCCTCAACCGGAAGTACCACTTTACTAGTTGATTTTTTACTTTTTTGCGATTTTCTCAAAAATGGCTCCGACGATTTTCTTTAAACTCGAAACATCAACCACACATACAAAGAGCTACAACTTTTATTTGAAACATTTCTCCGGGAAAATGCTCTGAAGGGCACTTTTGGGGGAGGGGTGGGGTTAGGTTTTCATCTAAAGTGCTATTTCAGTTTATTTCACAATTCTGTCATCTAAATAATGTTAATTAGAATTAAATATGTTGTTGAAATTCCGAGTTTGAAAAAAATCGGATAACCGGAAGTGCGTTTACTTTACCACTTTACTAAATGATTTATTCACTTTTTCAAAATTTTCTCAAAAATGGCTCCGACGATTTTTATCAAACTTCGTATATAAACTAAACATGCAATGATCTACAACTTTATCTAAAACATTTCTCTGGGAAAATTCTTTTAAGGGCACTTTTAGGGGAGGGGTAGGGTTAGATTTTCATCTAAAGTGCTATCCTAGTTGATTATACAATTCTATCATCCAAACATAATTAGTTAGAAATAAATAGATGGCTGAAATTCTGAGTTTCAAGAAAATTAGTAAACCGGAAGTGCGGTTTTACTGAACAGTTTTTTTCAGTTTTCGACGAATTTCATTAAATTTGGTACACAAACTATAAAATTTGTCAATTATCATTTTGAGAACTGGAGTAAGAGAAAGTTGTGTGAGTGTTTCACACCAGATTTTTTTTATGTAGTTTTGCACAATTGTTTGTTTTATATTTTATTTTTAATTAATTTCATTTTTATTAAATTTAGGTTATTATGCTCATGTGCCCATGAGTTTCTGTAAGCTCTATTTTATTTTTGTTTTTCTTTAATACTCTAAAAACTCGTGTGAATATTTTGACAACAAAATTTTTTATTATTCTATGCAAATTCTAAATTCTATTAAAAATTTTACTTTTCCTTTCCAAAAACAAAAAAAATTAATTAACGATTAATATTATATATTGATTTTACATTTTGTTTGTACTATTTACTTGATAGTCTGTTAAATACAATTATATTATTTCGCTGTCATTCATATATTGAAGACAGAAAAAAATTGTTCATGATTCTATACAAAACACAATATTTGTCTCTCGAATATATTACTCTGTAAAAAGTTTTTTTCACTTTTTTATCTTTTTATTTTTGCACTTCCTTTCATATCGTCTGCCCACCATTATACGTGATAAATTTTAAACCTTTATCCGCCATTTTATAATAATATCATGATAATTTTTTAACTAGTATAATAACTGCGTATTATATTCAAGCAAATTTTGTTTATTGCAAATTCTAATATTCCATTGAATAGAATTTCTTTCAAATCCAGAATATCTGTAATAGGATCCGAAGAGAGGGATCCAAAGCAGAGAGAGAAAGAGAGAGTGAGAAAGTGACAGTCTCACTACTTTCTAGTTTAGGCCAGACTAGAGTGGGAGAAACTGTTTGTGTGTATGCCGGAAATATGATTTTATGTTGCTAATGTTTTGGGTAGTGTTTTGGGTAATGATATTGGATTTATAATGGAGTTGATGAGGAGAGAAATTGGGATTGATTAATTAGACGAGATATGAAGACACTATTATAATATAATTAATTATAAGTTTACATAAACTGCACTGGACTTGTAATGATTTTATAGAATAAAAGGTGAGACTAGAGTTAAGATACGATGTTATGTATATGGTTGAATCTGATAGATAGATAGATGTCTAGATCTCTCACTGGATTTTATACAGGTTCCCCACTCTAGCCTGCTTAAATGAGAGAGAGTACCAGAGAGGGCCTTTTATCTCTCGATCGGGTCTGTATTCTTTCTCTTGCCGTTACATGCACTAAAGACTTTGAATAAGCCGTGCTGAAGCTCTAGATTAGTGGGCGAATATAGGAGAACACTTATTAGTCTCGCTCAGAGAACCAGCTTTTCTGGGTATAAGAAATAATAAGTGGGCGGACGAGTTGGATAGGATCCTCATTACCATTTTATTCCTATCCAGTAATAAACAATCAATAACTGAGTTATTACTCACAAACCATTTTGCACCAGGGAATTCAAATAATTGAGGAATAGGGAATTGGAGAAACAGTGATATGATCCGGTTAGTAGTCAGTATTGTGGGAACCCTACACCAACCTACAAACCCCAAACTGGTAGGGAAGTGAAGATCGCGGCAATAGCATAGAAATTTAAAGTCATAAATCATGCGAAACTATATAAAAATCAATTTTTTTTTTCAGAACAATGTTTCAAATAAAAGTGATAGGTTAATATCTGTCGGTGCAATTATTATTTCAAGTTCAAAGGAAATGGTTATATTTTTGAGAAAATTCAAAAACCTATTCAGTCAAGTTGCGAGTGCAGTAAACCAATTTTCTACATACCTGGAATTCTAGCAATGCTTCTAGCTTATATTAATATGATATTATATAGTATTACTACAGAAGTATGTTATTATAATGGAGCTGATGAAGAGAGAAATTAGGTTTGAATAATTAGACGAGACATAAAGACACTGTTATAATATGGCTATAAGCTTACACAAACTGCACAGGTCTGTAATGATTTTATAGAATAAAAGGTGGGAGTAAAGATATGATAGGATGCGATGTATGGATGGATGAATCTCATAGATTGATTGATGTCCCGATCTGTTACCTGAGTAGTTTCTTTTTCTCTCGGTCGGGGTTGTGTGTTTTCTCTCTTGCCGTTACATTATATTCTTCTTATTACGAGTAAGAGAAAGGTTACGCGGTAAGCTCATATATATTATATGTCTATACTTTTTGGTAAAACCATTTTATTCGTACTCTGAGGCTTCAAAATACATATCCGGTAAAAACTACGTATTCGAAAATTTGACACTTCTTATTAGGAGTAAGAAAAAGTAAAAACGAACTAAAACAGGCCATATGCAGCAAAATGAATTCCTTTCATGTTAAACGATAAATATGACCCAAAATATGACCCTTTTTTTCTATACGACATATTTTATTTTAGCAACGTTCAGATTTGCATAAGTTTGAAATAGTAAAGTTGATGTGGATGGCCAAGTTTAATTTAGCCAAGAAGCTAATGTACATTACTTAGCAACTCTATGTTCTAACTTTAAAACAACTTGATTGATTAAAATACATCGGAGAAACTTAAGACAAGACTTGGTACTACCATCAATTCTCTTTGCCTGTTAAGTATATACTAGTTGTGTTACAAAAACATTTACCATTTTCTGTTGGTGCCAAGTTATACTAGCGAAAATTTTTACTAATACGATAGTATCAAATAATTAAAATATTGTTTTCAAATTGGAATGCATTGTTGGGGAACCTAGATACGGAAATACGTATCTTACTCTATCTTTCGCCCTTTGATGGAGATGTTCATCTGTATCACAATATAAATGGAAAACCTCCACACGCTTGAGCTCAATTATAAAAAATTATAATATAACAAATTATAGTGCGATTTACAGCATAGAATACTCTCAATTTTGGATTTGTAGCAGATATCCATAAACTCTTCCAAATAATGTTAAACACCTAATTTTGACGATTTTTCCAATAATATTCTTCTAAAATGAAATAACTAGAGGTAAGCGTACCAGCTAAATATTTATATTCAATCTCGATTATTTATTTAAAAAAATAATACAAGGTATTTCTTTTTACTGCATCAACGGGGGCTTTACGAGTCTTGAGGAAGTTTATGCCACCAATATGGACGGTTCAGTCAGGTATGCCGACATCGTGACCTTCCAGGAAAATAGTGACATTGTTTTTGTTTCGGACCCAACGATCAGTTGCGAAATATAATGGAGTTGATGAGAAGAGAAATTAGATTGATTGATTAGACAAGATATGAAGACAATGTTATAATATAACTATAGGTTTACACAAACTACACTGGACTTGTAATGATTTTATAGAATAAAGGGTGAGAGTAGAGTTATGACACGATGTGATGTACATGGTTGAATCTGATAGATAGATGTCCAGATCTCTCTCTGGCTTATATACAGGTTCTCCCCACTCTAGCCTGCTTAAGTCAGAGAGTACCAGAGAGGGTCTGTCTTCTCTCTCTTAATTCTCTCGTCTGTCTGCTCTCTCTTGCTGATGTAATTCTCTCTTGCTATTACAGAAAGTAATGATCCGAATCAAGCGGAGTAGGTCCAAGAGGAGAAGAGCAAAATTTACGAGAAGTGTATTGCCCACTTCCAAGAAAAATTTAGAGATTAGTTGGGAGACAGGGCCTCCTGTAGGGTGCACGGCCTGTGGTTTGGCTCGAGTGATGTCATCCCAAAGGAGACATCCGACTTTTTTGGGCAGCGTTGGCATTGCCTCGATGACTTGCGCTTCCGATTTTGGAGGGCGTTATTGTTGACTCCCTGGGCATAATATCCCAGCACTTTCACGGTTGAACTCAATACGTTGAGCAGCCATGCTTCACTGAAGTATTTCTCTTCTCGCTCTCTCTTAATAAAAAAGTTTATGAATTAAATAATTTCTTTACTTAACTACCCTTCCCTCTTTTATTAATGAATTTTTTAGAGAATTTCTGACCATAATACACAACTCAACATCATTTTTCTTTAAAAAATTCTAATTTTATAAATTAAAAAAAAATTAATTAACTCTCGTTGAAAAAAAAAATATATATATATATTTACATTTCTGGCGAAAAAAATATACCATACTTTTTTGTTTTTTTAACACCTGAGGTAAGGTTTATGGAATTAATATTTTTTTTAATGAAGTGTCAACATTCGGAGAAAAAATATCCTGTTGTCTGCTTTCATCCTAACTTGTCATTGGTATAAATAAATTTAACTCGACTTAAAATAGTGTTTCCAATTTGCCGTAGATCGATTGCAAACTAAACTAAACTAACGAACAAACAGAAATAGACTAACTTCTTTACAAGCAGCTAAGGGTGGCTATATTTACTTACTACTGGTAGTGATTAAACTGTCTTGTTAATGAAAGAATCAGTGTATCAACCACTTTGTTTTCCTGCCTACCTCCTTCACTAGTTTTATACTGTTATCATCATGGAGTTTATCTGAAACAAATAATTTCATTTTAAATTGTATTTTGTACATTTATTAAATTAATCAGTAATGAAAAATATTAAGATTTTTTTTTTTCTCTTCAAAGTCATAAAACAGAAATTTTGGCAATAGTCATCTCATGTTTTAAAAATCTTACGTTATCTCTTCCTAGGAGCCTCTACAGTTCACTGCTCGATGATGTGCAGTGTTGTCTGTAGCGAGAGAACACGATCTGGAGGCCGGCAGTGTACTGAGAAGGTTCCGGGGAGCACAATAGATCATCCATGTGCACTCTCCCCAAAAAAGGGTCTAACAAAAATATAAATCTACTCTCTTTTCATTATAGCCGATAATTCAGTGATACCCTTTATTCACAGGAATAACTCTTAATTCCCTTAATTCCCTTAATGAATAGGGAAATTTCTTATTTACCTTAGGACAATGTTGGGCGCAAAGTGTTTGAATACCGCATATTGCCAGATTATTCATTATTCGTAAATTTGCGAATGAAGAATACTCTGTATTTAGCAGTGCTGTATTTAGCAGTGGTTGGTTTCGCAGAGCTGGAAAGCATCAGAGACATTTTCCGTGGTAGCCTGCTTCATTTGTTTACGTTTATGTGTTTTATGTGTAAAAACGTTTACACAGTGTGTAAACTAAATTTGCTTTGTGCAAGTCTGTGTTGTCACACTGTCTGAAAAACGCATCCTGTAGATGGGCGAACGCCCGACACCGGTCGATGACTACAAAATGAAGCAACATGAGCGAAGAGCAATTGTCAATAAAATTAGTACAGGCAATTGAAAAATGTCCTATTATATAAGACTATTCACTACCAGGCCACTAGCCGTTCATCAGCACTTATAGTACTTTTCTGTAATTAGTATCCTGTTTGTGTTATAAAGACGAAACCCTCTGAAAAAGTTCCTTGTATGCTTCTGGGTTCATACGATAATAAGACTGGTATTTTGCCGGATCGTTCATTAACTCTTGTGCTAAAGTGTACGCACCATCATACTGTACACAAGATTGATTAAAATTATGGACCCACCATTTCCTTTTCCTCATTTTATGTAATTTTAGCTACATATACATTACAACATCGTCTTCACTCGAAGAAGGCATGCTATCCAACTAAAAAAGACGCAGATACGTGTATTTCGGTGTACAGAGGTGAGTCTGAAACATGAATGAAGCATATGTGTCATGTCTTGTTACTTGTCTTGACGCATAGTGTGTGGCTCCTTTAGCCATACTACAAGGACATCAAGTTTTTTTTTACTTTATTATCCAAGCAAGTATGTAGTGGGAGTTTCAGGGGTTCATAATTAATAACTAAATGTTATTACTACTAAAATATAATTAATTATATACACTTATAATTCTAAGGTCTTAACTTCATTAAAAGATTAAGAGACGGGAAGAGAAAACTAAATGAGAGGTAAGCAAGTGTGTGGTGTGTAGTCTGGATGTTTGTTGTTGGCTGGTTAGCACGGAAGGTGTCTTCGCTCTTGAAGATGATGGTGTTAGACTGGGGCGTCTACTGTCCTTTTTTCCTTCAATTTACATACCTGTGTTAGCAGAAGCAAGACGATACTTCATCCCCAACCCTTGGTGGGCTTCATTTGAAGATACGACCTTGGCGTTCCTTGCGGATAGCGATGAACTAATCTCACGTGCGATATGCCATCACAAGAATTAAGTTGAATTTACAATCATTTATGTCTGTTTAGATTGGTTTAGATAGAGGGGGGGTGTCTATGAAACTTAATGTATCAACATCAAAGATCTATTGTGGCCCTCTGGATGTCTGTGACCTAGAATGTGGTCCGCATGTAAAAATGTTTCTACGAACAAGTGTGTGCCAGTATTGTGTGATCCTGAGCTACAGTTTATCTGTGGATTTTGGCTAAACCCAAATAGTTATACATATCAACCAACTCTGTGCAAACCCTCATGTACTGGAAAAGTGTACAATAAATGACAGTCTACAATAAATTAATGTTTAGTAAAGGGAAAAACGCAAACGAAAGATTATGACTGATATCCATCATAATTCAAAACATCTTGGTGAAAAAGATAGTCAGCGTCCTATCTTTTTATTACTCAGCCAGTCTGTCTCTTTATATTTCTTTCGTTACCTAACTTCTATTTTACAGCAAAGTCCTTGCTATTTTGTGTGTTCTATTCATTATACAGTGTTCAACATATCATCTACTTTATTTCTCTAAAATCCATTTCTTTAAATTCTGTCACTCCTTTTCATATACATTACAGTTAGTGTTTCGACGACATTCGACGTTCTCCAATAGTTTTTTCGGTTTTTCAAGGTTTTTCTCAAAAAATGGCTCCAACGAGTTTTTTTTTTTTTCAACTTCTTAAACTATCTACACACATAAATAATTCAGATTATGTGCCTGATTATGACAAATGGGAATCCACTAGCCAATTTGTCATAATCAGGCACATAATCTGAATTGCCTATTATTTCAATTTTATTGGCAGGCACCGAAGTCCCACGAGCCACAGATTGCTAACTGCTGGACTAAATTACTAACTGGGCAAATTTGAATTCTACTTATGACAATAATGAAATAGCTCAATTGAAATTTGTATTTGCACCAAGATGTTTTGAATTATGGTGGCGTAATAACAGTCATAATCTTTCGTTTGCGTTTTTCCCTTTACTAACCATTAATTTATTGTAGACGTGTCATTTATTGTACACTCTTACAGTATATGAGGGTTTGCACAGAGTTGGTTGATATGGTATAACTATTTGGGTTTAGCCAAAATCCACAGATAAACTGTAGCTCAGGATCACACAATACTGACACACACTTGTTCATAGAAACATTTTTACATACGGACCACATTCTAGGTCACAGACATCCAGAGGGCCACAATAGATCTTTGATGTTGATACATTAAGTTTCATAGACACTCCCCTCTATCTAAACCAATCTAAACAGACATTAAATGATTGTAAATTTAACTTAATACTTGTGATGGCATATCGCACGTGAGATAGTTCATCGCTATCCGCAAGGAACGCCAAGGTCGTATCTTCAAATGAAGCCAACCAAGGGTTTGGGGATGAAGTATCGTCCTGGTTCTGCTAACACAGGTATGTAAATTGAAGGAAAAAAGGACAGTAGACGCCCCATTCTATCACCATCATCTTCAAGACCTTCAGTACTAACCATTCCGTATAACTTTATTTACATTACCCGCGAAAAAATGACTTTTGTGGCGTTGTGGAGGAACAGTAACGTTATGCGGCTCTCTAAAGTATCACTTCAATATATAATGGTTTTACAATAATTTATATACAATAATATTAATACTTATTAGAACGAATTGATAGTATTCCAAATTTAAAGAAAATCGATTAATCGGAAGGGCGATTTTATCGAATAGGTTTCTAGGTTTTTTTGTTTTTTTCCTCGAACTTTGTTATAACGATTTTCTTTAAAACTGAAATATTTGCTGTATAAAACGTATCGCTTTTGTTAGAATCGTTTTTCTGAAAAAAATTTTTTTTAGAAATCACAATTATAAAATAAATTGAATATCACTTTAGAGGAAAACATAACCCCATCCCCCCAAAAAACCCTTTAAATGATTTTACTCATAGAAATGTTTTAAATAAAAGTTGTAATTCTTTGAAAAACATTCAGTAAAATAGTATTTCCGGTTGATACCCAAAATCTTCGTGCCTGATGTGGTGGAGGGAGTACCTAAACCTAAACGGAATACCATGTTTCAGCTTCCTGGGAGTGACTCATTTTTGTGATATTCTGTTCACATATAAACACACATCATTTTTCTAAAAACCACTTTTTTTGGACTCAGTTGACCTCGAAACGTATATTTCCGGTGAAAACTCAATTTTGAAAAACTGTCACGATCGCAGTACTATTTCTTATTATTAATAAGGGAAGTAGGGTAGTTAGGAGAGAGCTGGCACAATGGCTATGATACTTTTCCTGGTTGAGACCGTGGGTGCTCTCTCATCCAAATCGATGAGCTTAATTCAAAGATGACGTCATCCGATGACCTTAATGTTCAGTTCAGTTCAGTTCAGTGCAGTTCAGTTCAGTTCAGTTCAGTTCAGTTCAGTGCAGTTCATTTCTTATCTTAAATTAAGGTCATCGATTTGGATGAGGGAGCGCCCTCGGTCTCAACCAGGAAAAGTATCATAGCCATTGTGCCAGCTCTCTCCTAACTACCCTACTAAGGGAAAAAAAAAATAAATATAAATGAAAATCAAAAGCATTATTATTATTAATAAGAGTTAAAAAAAATCATGTTATTACGGTTAACTGATTTATAACTAAATTATAATAATTTTTATTTAAAAAAAAAAAAGGTTTTCCTTTTATCATTTTCCAGTTCACAAATTTTTTTTTTTTTTATCTTTTATCCAATTTAATTAAAAAAAAAAAAAAAAAAAATACATAATATTTTGGATATTAATTATATCATGTTCATTTGACGTGATTCTCTACTTTGGAAAGGAAGGGTTGAATCTTTTATCTACAAACTTGTTTTGGAATATGTTATATTTAAAATGACGTATGATAACAGAAAGTAACCGCAAGGTTATTAGCTGGCAGAGTGGTTTAATTATTAAAGAAATAGAATATAATATACACCACTTAAATGAATAAATATGTTAATTAGTCTTTGAATAAAAAGTGAAAAATTCTTTTCTCTTTCAATTTTCCCTGAAATGAATGTTAATATATTTTTTTATCCTTAAAAAGTTTTTTCACCAATATTTAATGCTGTACTTTATGTTTAACTTCTTTTGTTGATCTCTTTTATCCTCTATTACACACAGTTTCTTTTGCATCTGTCTGTAGAATTTTAGTGTTTTACTGCTTTGGTCTCAGATGTTGGTTGGCGTAAGTGTACGAGTCCGCCAATGACAGGTTAAATTTATGTACTGCAGTATTATTATTAAATATAAGTGGATATTACTGTAACATTGTTTTTTTTTTTCATCGCCATTGTAGAGTATCATTGTACCGTCTCAGTTAGTGGTAAAATTTATTGTACCATGTCATAGCTTTCAGCCTTTTGCGCTATACGTCAAAAGTATGTTAAAGACAAAACATTTTTCCTTATCTTAGGTCAATTTTTGTTATGCATGTTTTAAACAGCCCCCTGTTTAAGCCCCTTGAACTTAAAGGGTGAATGAATGGGCTTTAACTTTCAAAAAATATCAAGTTCACGAGCTATATAATAAAATGTATAAAAGTAGGCAATTTAAGTGCTTAAATCAATTAGAAAACCATCTTCGAAGTAGTTAACAAATTAGTCTGGGAATAAATATTCAATAGGTATTAAAATGTTATTGTGATGTTGTGTTGTATGTTTGTAGTATGGTTGTAGTGTGTAGCACGAGCGGTTTAATAAAAGGGTTTGTGAGTATGTATGTTTAAGAGAGAAGTATTTATTTATTTATTTTTTTTTTTCTTTAAGAGGAGTTGAAATGCTTTATACGCACAAAGTCCCGGACTCCCAACAAAATGGCCTGCTGGCTAAAACACCCCCCCTTCATCACCGGTCCTGGGCTAGGCCCCTATCCTGACCCTAATTAGGGATTCACATCCTCTTCATCCAACTCCCTTTTTTTAATTATTAAAACTTCTCTAGCGAAAGTTGTTACCGCTCTCCAGTTCTTTCTGTTTGAGAGAACTATACTCTGGAATCGGTCAGGAGTCCACCGGCCGACGCTCCCCTCTAAATCCCTTCTGAGACGACCCCACCTTTCACACTCAAAAAAGGTGTGATGGGCATTGTCCCTCATCCCTGTACAATGGGGGCAGTTCCCTCCCGGCCTCTTGCCCATTTTCAGCAGATAATCTCGGAAGTAGCCGTGCCCAGTGAGGAACTGGGTGAGATAGTAATCCACCTCACCGAAAGACCTCCTGGTCCACCTATTCACGTCCGAGATTAACTCCGCGGTCCACCTTCCTCTAGTCTCCTCCAGCCATGCAGTCTGCCATTCCGACATAGTTCGTAGCCGCTCCTCTCGAGCGACTGCTGCTTTATCCACTTCCCTCCTTCTCCCGAAGATTCTCTTCCTTTCGCAGGCGAGAAATTTAATGGGAATGACTCCTGCAATTACCAATATAGCTGGCTCCGAAACAGTTCGATATGCAGAGGCTATTCGGAGAGCACCGAGCCTCTGCACCCGCGCCAGTCTTTTTCTATATGTTCCTCTGTTAAGGGCGTCCGCCCAAACTTCTGCCCCATACAGCAATATTGAGTGTGCAACACTCATCAAAACTTTGCGGGTACAGGCCCTAGGTCACCCGACGTTGCTCATCAGCCTACTTAACCTTCCCACCCTAATAGACGCTTTTTGCGCGGCCCTCTGAATATGCTTACCGAAGGTTAGCTTGACGTCAATCGTCACTCCCAGGTATTCAACAACCTCCTTAGAAACTATTGTCTGCTCCCCGAACTTCCATGGGATGCACACATCTATTCGTTTTTTGGTGAGCATTACAATCTCCGTCTTTGCCCGCGCCAGGGTTAAACCATGTGCAGTCATCCACTGGTTTACCTTTCGCATGACCTGGTTTAACTTCATTTGGGCTTTATTAACATCACGCGCTGATATTAGAGCTGCCACATCATTAGAGAGAAGTATTAGTAATAATCAAGAGAGCACCACTGTTTTTAAAATAATTATATTATTCTCTAAAAGAATTTAATCTTTACAATATCATAATAATCCGCTTATAAGTATACTGGATTGATTTAACTTGAACTGCCACTGATTCTAAGGTAGAGATTCCTGAAACAAGTGTTCTACTTCGGTGTCTGCAAGAAAATCTTGAAGGAATGTCTTCTAATTGTTCGTTTAATTCCTCCCCTGTGAGAAGAAGGGGGTAGAACAATGCTATCAAGGTTCATGAACTCTCCCAGTAACTGGACTTCTTTTACCTGGCTTGTCCTTTTGCAAGGGAATGTCAATATTCTTCTTAATTTTGATTTTTTTCAAATTAAATATATTTTTATATTTCTTGCATCCATCATAGTATCATACTATCATTCAGGTTTGTCACATTAGACGCCTCTCTCCCTTTGATTGGCGGAAAGCCTGCTGGTTGCTGTGTCTTTTGGCACATGTCTGTCAAGCTTTCAGTCATGGATAGCTTCACATCCACTCATCCCTATGGATGAACACAAAAATGATTGAGTTGTCAAACAAAAATGATTGAATGATTCAATTCAAGATGGGAGGCCCGGGCAGGGCTTTTAGTGAGGGAGTGCTGTGTCTTTCATGGACCTCCCTCAGGCAACTGGTTGGTTTCCTCACTGGGCAATGCGGCTTAAAGTGGACATCTGTGAGTTTCTGAGAGGGCGAAGGAAACACCCATACATCTCATGATGAATTGTTTGGGATATGAGGAACTTAGGTTCAGGACCTTTGGCCGGAACAGGTTGTCATGGGAAGAGCTTAGACTATGTCCTTTTAAGGTATGACCCGTTTTGTTCGGAATTTGGTAAAAACTTGGGTGGGTGAAACCCGTGGCTGGACTTTTGTTCCAGACCCATTAGTTGTTATTCTTTTGGGATAGCTTATAGGCCCATGGAGGCTTTGGTTTGGCGCAGGGTTTGGCCCTCCCCTCTTTTGAATAATAATAATAATAATAAACATTCTGGAGTATATACACATCTCTCAACAATTGCAACAAGCAGCAACTTCCAAGAAGTAATGAACTGTCTTTGCTCAGCTCTCTGTCAAAGACCTTTTTGCATGCTAGACATTTCTCTTCAATGTAGCCAAAAGGCTGTTAGAATATTTAAGAGTTCAAAATAGCTACCATTCAGCCGACGCTATCATTCTTCAATACAAACAAGCATTTAGCTCAATCACTTAATTCTCTCGAAGTAGTATTAGAAAAAAATTCTCTTTTTAACTTGTTATTGCCTTTTATGGCATACTTGAATAATTTTTAATTAAGACTCCTGTTATATTTAGTTAATTTTATAATTTTGTAATAGATTACAAACAGTATAATAGAAATAAATTTTCTCCTTATAGTACCAAATAAATTTTAAGTTTACTAGAAATTTCCCTCGTTTTCCTTTTCTCCTACGTTAGACTATAACATTCCAGAAGAATATATAGCATCGTTAATCTACTATTGCATGCACTGCTTGTTTTGCCGAGGTTATTTTCTGAATATTTAATTGAGTTACCGTTTCTAGGTGGTTCTAACTAGTACAATAAATTTCTTTTCGCCGAGAAACTCAATTATAAATTGGATATTTCTTTCTGGTTTCTCAGCTTATTTGAAGTGTCATTAATTGCCATTATTTTTCTAGATTCAAAAAAATTCAGTTTAAAGAAATTCAGTCTAAAGAGACAAGCTAGCCAATCAAGTTTGAATGTGTAGTATAAAGCGGATGAAATCTTTAGCCGCCTTTTAGCATCTGTATTGTATCTTTCAATCTGTGATCGCAAATCTTAAGCTAAGAGAACCGTTTATTTTTATGCATGCATTGATAATTATTTCTATATTGTCCTATATTGTATATCTTCTTTCATCCATCTTTTTTTCGGACTTTCTACACACTGGAATTGAAATATGTCTTGGTATTCCTAAAAGGAAATGCCTTTGCCCCTAAAAAGAAAATCTTCTTGCTTCGGTCCGTTTTGACCTCAACACAGAAGGTTTAAGATGACATATTCTACAGGATCAACAGTAAATCTACTGATATCAGTAGTAAAGCACTATTTCATTAAAAACATTTGGGACAAATATTGGTGTAGTGGTTATGAGTATGGACTTGTATGTGGGAGGTCCCCAGTTCGAGTCCTGCGTATAACTGCTAAATTTTATATTAGTTTAAAAAATGTTAATAATAAAATAGGTGCTTCCGCCCGCGTCTACGACACCAAATTCGGTAGTTGGACGTTAAGCCCGTCTGAAAAAAAAATAGGCATTACTTAATTTTAATTTTGAATTTACTTATTAAAAATACTTTATAATATGAATTATTGGAATTTTTAAACTCATAGAGCATTATATTTGGTAAAATTTATTAAACATTGTAAACTCTGCTGTGTGAGAGAGGAAATTAAATCTAATTCGAAAGCATCCATATGATAGGTTGCCACGTTACTATGCGACCGCTTTTCCAAACTAAAACACTTTCATCATGGTAAATCAACATTCTGGTGTAATAATTCAGACTGACACAGGAAAGATGACTGACATGATATATATTAAATCAAGATATACAACTATTTTATGCATAACTTTACTATAAAGTTAGATTGCTTAATTTATTATTTTAGTCTTTATAATAAATAGAATAGGATGTTACCGTTTTATGTAAGATCCCCATTTAGTACATAAGAGGTAAGAACTATAAAACAAAGATTAATTACGTAAGAATAGTAATATTTTCAGTATAATAAGATGGCACCTTTGAGAACAGATTATAAAACAGCTGTTTGACTACTGCTTAGTTAACATAACCTCTATTAAACGTTCAAAAATGCCAAGTCGTCTATAAATCTTCATGGGAAGAACAGGTTTCAATAATCACGAATCCTGGTTTCTGAAGGATCGAACCTATCTGCACTTTGTTCACACACATCTGCACATCTTTAAGCGACAAGATGCTGTTATACGAATCTAACGAACTTTCAAAGGGGGGTTGATTAACAAAAGTAAGCCGAAATGTGCTTAAGCGACAAGATGCTGTTATACGAATCTAACGAACTTTCAAAAGTCTGTAAGCTGAAATGCAATCTGCAGGGCGACCAAACTGGTGGACTAAACTTTGCCATTTAAATTACGAACATTGTTGCTCGCATTCAGTCAATACTTTAGAGAGATGCTTGAAAATAATGTGTAGCTTGCTATTCAGAAAAGGCGAAGTGGTTTCGAGAGAGAAGGAGTATTCTCAATCCAGGACAAAACTCGTCTAAATAATTGAAGAAGGAATTGATAAAAATGATTGTTGAAAATGAGGAACACACAATTGACACTATAAACACCATTTATGTTCTAAGCAATGTACTGAGTAAGTAGAAAAGAGATAATATGAGTAGAGGGACCGAGCAATGCGTGGTGATTGTTGAGTAAGCATTGGTGTGATGAATGTAGAATGGCCGTAACGTTGGCTGTTGCAAATCGCTTGTAGAGTGTTGTGTCTAATTAAGACTAGCATGTTTTAAAGGTGGTGAGTTAGTAGTGTGATTAACAAGGCGATTCTTTCAAAGTTAAAGATGATCTCAACTCTTTCAAGCGATTTATCTTTTTTTTTTTTGTATAATTTTGTTCACTCTCACACAACATCACTGAAAAACCCTTTTTTCGTATTGAGAGGGCCTCAAGAAACGTATTTCTAGGGAAAACTCTCTTTCTCTTTCTTGAAATTTTTAAAAAAGAAGAAAAAATACTACAAATTTGAAGTGTATCGATAAGTTACTTATACTCTTCGTGCTGTTCCTGGAGTCGGTGGATAGTCTGCGGGAGTTGTTGGACCCCTCTGTCGCAGATGCGGCAGAGAGCCTGAAACACCATCCTATGTTCTTGGTACATGACCGAATAATATGCTCCTTATAACCCGACGCCATCATAAAGTGAAGCACGCTACCCTGGATATGCTACGGGGCTTTACAAGCTTTGAGGAGGTTTCTGCCATCGATACGGACATTCACGGTTCATTCAGGTATGCCGACATCGTGACCTTCCAGGAAAACAATGACATTGCTTTTGTTTCGGACCCAACGATCAGATACGAAAGTAATGATCCGAGACAAACGGAGAAGGTCCATGAGGAGAAGAGCAAAATCTACGAGAAGTGTATTGCCCACTTCAAAGAAAAATTTAGAGACCAGTTCGGAGACAGGGCCTAGAGGGTGCAGGGCCTGTGGTTTGGCTCGACAGGTGTCATCCCAAGGGAGACATCCGACTTTTTGGACAGCGTTGCCATCAGTCTTGATGTCTTGCTTCCGATTGTGGAGGGCTTTATTGTTGACTCCCTGGGCATAATATCACAGCACTTGCACGGTTGAAAATGTTTTTTTGCTTTGTAACATCCTGTCTATTTCAATCACCCATGAGGTATCTGAAATTATTTTCTTTATAATCAAATTGGTTTAAACATATGTCTGTTGATTGATTGGTACGCTTGTCGTCTAGAAACTCAACATCGTTGAGCAGCCTTGCGTCACTGAAGTATTTATCTCTCTAATGAATGAAACAAATTATAGCTATTTTTTTTTGTTTCGCTTTTTAGTATTTTGAAGATGTTTCACGCATCTTTATATTGTTAGAAACACTTTCCTGTTCAGATGTTGTTTCGCATGCAGTAAATAATTTTAATACCACTTTGCTATAGTTCAGGAATTATTTAGTTTTTAAGAAGTAACAGAAAAATATATTCTTACCCGAAATTAATATTTGCATTGTACATCTATATATAAGTTTCAAACTTTTCTTTCAGTAAAATAAATGATGTACTGATTTTTTTTCAGTTATTTTTAGAAAACGCTCCTCTCACAAGTTTTTCAAAAAAACGAAGAGAGGGCTTTGCTTTTTACTATTTGAACTGTGAAAACTAGATCATGATTTTCAGAGGCATCAGCGGCCATTATCATGCAAAACTCTTTGGGTCAAGACCGCTTTATTAGTTTGTTATAAATCTACTTTTCGCCCATATTGCAACTGTCATCTTTTCAGGGTAGTATTTGATCCGTATAAATGGCCGAAATATAGGTTTATAAGAAACCATTGAGGTGATTAAGTGGTCTCAAGCTAACTTCGAATTGTGTATATTGAATGTCTCCATATTACTTATCGTTTTTATTGAATCTAAGTCTGGCAAATAGATACAATATAATAGTGGGCTTAAAATGGCTACTTAATGCAGACCTGTCTCATTGATGATTCATCCAAAAATGAGCCCATGTTTTTATGGCAGATAAAGGAAAATTATCCTAGCTGCACATATTCTGAGAATCTTTTGATACAACTTTGGCCAATTGGCCCGCCATCTCGTTACCCGCCATACCAGCATGAGCTTTTACCCATGAAAAAAAAAACAACACAACGCTGCTGCAAACTCGTGATAGTCTTCGAATCCCCTCAATAAGAGGTTGATGGTTGTGGGAATTGCCGAGCGATTCAAGAGTAATCCGACTGTCATTTGCAAACTTCACCTTCTCACCTAAGCTAACTACGCCCTCCAGCCATTCAATCGCCTTGATTGCAAGCTGTTCTGCCTGGTGTGTGTGTGTGTGTGTGTGTGTTTGTTTGTAAGTGTCTGTGTGTGTGTGTGTGTGTGTGTGAGTGAGAGAGAACAGCATAGCTCAAAAATGAAAAACCGTAGAAAGTCGAAACTTGAGATTCCGGTTAGGTATCACCATGGCATCAGACGGTGGGTCATCTGTTAAAATTCCTCAACCGGAAGTTCCACTTTACTTGTTAGTTTTTTTTTACTTTTTTGCAATTTTCTCAAAAATGGCTTCGACGATTTTCTGCAAACTTGTTATATCAACTACCCATGCAAATTGCTACAACTTTTATATAAAAACTTTTCTCTGGAAAAATTCATTTAAGGGCACTTTTAGGGGAGGGGTGGGATTACAGCTTCTCTAAAGTGATATCACAGTTGTTGTGGTGGTTGGTTCCGCAGAGCTGGCAAGCATCAATGATTTTTTTTCCGTGATAGCTTGCTTGTTTTTGTGGTTGTCGGTTTCGGGCGTTCGCCCATCATCAGGATGCGTTTGTTAAACAATATGATTTACATAGAGCAAATTTAGTTTATACACTCCAGATGTCTACAAAAAGAAGCAGGCTATCACGGAAAATATCTCTGATACATAGTAACATAACCTTATAACCTCCCCACATATACAGGGTGTCCTAAGGTATATGGATAACTGAGATAGCTAGAAAAAAAACTAAAAAATACGTGTCCCCCGTAGTTTTTTGTTAGAAATCCAAATTTAATTTGCAAATTTGTTTTGGTGTTGACTGTCTGCATTCTGCTTTCAAAGCCAGAACACTTGCTTCAGGAATCGCTCTCTAAAAATCAGTGCCACTTTAAGTTAAAACATAAGAGCTTTGCATTTAATCTAGATAAATACCTAATTTCATAAACATAACAGTTTTGTTGTAGACCGAAGCAGAACAGTTGTTTTTCGATCTCTTGACATCATCTGTGCATATTAATAAGTTTATAATATCTTGCAAATAACTTGTAGTTATTATTTCAATAGAATATATTTATTGTTAGCAGTGGTGACTACTTTCATATTTCTGATACTTCACTCTCTTAAACATATATACTTACAAGCCCTTTTACTAAACCGCTCGTGCTACTATAAACATACAACAACATCACACCAAACACATTTCAATATTTTAATTTATAAATCCCAATATATGAGAAGAATTACGAAGATAACGGGAATAAGGAATTTATAATATAAAGAATAATAAATTCTTAACAACTAACAATTAAATAAATTAATAAAATAAATTAATAAAATAAATTAATAAATTAATTAGTTAAATAAATTAAATAAATTTACTATTATAAAAAAAACTATATAGAAATAGATAAGTATTTATTTAAATAATATAATTGTGTGTCATAATAGTAATGAATATGTAAATACGCTTTTATAATCATTAAAATAGAGAATATTCACATTGTAATAATAGTGGCTAAGTATATAAATACAAAATATAAAGACTTCAATAGACATAAAAATTAATCTCGAGTATTTATAAATAATTTAGGACAGACAGAACCTGCCTTATTAACTATGGAAATTTTCTTCACACTTACAATTCTTATTAGTTGACGCGTCATTAGGTTTGAAACCGTTAGTTCTTATTAGGTTCGAAACCGTCGACATATTTATGGAGAAAATCACAAAAAAAACTGAAAAACCTATTATTCAGAACACTCTTCCCACAATAGCAACAGAAACACAATTACACACGCAACAAATAGTACTTAAATAGATTTTAAGGTTAGGTTTAGTTTTAAATCTACTATGTACATATAACTTTACTAGTTTAGATATATATATTTAAAAAAAAAAAAAAAAAATTGCGTATTTGGATGATGTATGTGAGTGATGATGTGACATGGTTTGTGGGATGCATAATAAAAAACTTAATTATATAAGAAAACATAATTAGGTATACATGCTTGCGAGCATGTGAGGGTTGCGTGAAAAAGAGAAAGAATGACTGGAATTTCTTAATTCTTTGGAACTGGAAAACTTAACTTAATTATATAAAAAATCGTTTAGTTTTAAACGAATGAAGGAATTTTAAAATGTCAGTTTAATCGTTGTTTAATTTTATTTAGATTTATTTTGTGTATCTTATTTTTATTTTTTGTATATTCTTAATATTTTGGTTAGTTAATTGTAAAGTAAGTCTCCCTCCAACAACAGAGTTTAAACATTAGACCCCCGCGTCCACTGTAAGAAAAGAATTTGCCCTTTAACAACCCAAACACGTGTTTTCCCACCCATCTGGCCACATCCCTTTACCTAGTTAAAGAGTTTAGTATTTAAAAAACACCTCAGTTAGTGTGAAACTAAGTCTCTGTACGAGTCTGTGTTGGCACACTGTCTGAAGAACGCATCCTGAAGATGGGCGAACGCCCGAAACCGGTCGATGACCACAAAATGAAGCAGGCTACCACGGAAAATGTCTCTGATGTTTTCCAGCTCTGCGGAACCAACCACCACAACTAATATTATGTAGATTACAGATTTGTGTAAATAAACTGAAATAACCCTTTAGAGGACTATCTAACCTCATCCCCCATCCCGAAACTGCCCTTAAATGGATTTTCTTTCTCGGAGAAATGTTTCAAATAAAAATTGTAGCTCTCTGTATAATTATGTAGTTGATATATCAAATTCAAAGAAAATCGTTGGAGCCGTTTTCGTGAAAAACTCACTTTGTTTCTGTTTACTTTGTAAAGTCTCAGCAGTTTGACAAATTTTATTATTTATTATTTTTTTTTTTTTGACGACCCGGAATTTTTTGATTAAATAGCATTAAACTTAATTTTTTTTTTTTTTTTTTTTATGCGCCAATTTATATTGTTAAAGTTTAGGATCTCACAGCAATTGAGAGAAAATAATCACGATCAGCCTAATAATGATTGTGTATATACGTTTTTACACAATTTTGCAAAATAATAATATATAAATAATATAATTAAAACAAACATTTTGATGCATTAGGTTGGTTGGGAAATTAGACAGTGGTTGTATAGTTAGTGAAGACATATTCTGTTAACTTTATATGGAGTAACTCTTGTTCACTCACTCTCTCTCTACACACACACAAACACACACACACACACACAATTTCACCCAACACTAGAAGTAGTACATCTTATCTTACCCACAAAAATTACGAAGGTAATCAATTTACAAGATCAATTACTGTTAGAACTGATAGCCAATTTTCTCTTTATTCAATAGCAAAATGGTACCAATCATATGCGCCACTTGTAGAGAGAATTCGTGATTTGGTTTTTCGTCTTGAACGACTTCATTATGAAGTTGTATTTAATAAGGTTAAGGTACATATAGGAGAGGTTGGTAATGAACGAGAGTTTGGCAAAGAAAGCATCTGAAGATTTAAGTATTCCACTGTCCTTCACGTCATCTCCGAAAACATATGTTGACTTTATTTTGGGAAGAGAGAGAGTATAGAAGAAGCATGGGAGTAGACTTGGTCAGCCTGTGAGAACGGGTCATCAACCAAAAAATTATTCCCCAGAGTGACCGACAGGAAGAGAGCCAACTTCACCATTAGCTACAAACTTACTCAGATTCTATCAGGTCACGGAAGAATAAAAGGCATACCTGTATAGATTTAACATATTACCTGGCGTGGCATGTAAGTGTGACAATGTGACTTGGCAAACATGGGATCACGTCTTGTTGGACTGCCAACTTTTTGAAAGAGAGCGTGCTTTTTTCACCCAGGAAATAACTACCAGAGGTTTGCAATGGACGCCGAATAAACTCAATTTGATGACCAATAGTGAATTGTGTAAAATTTTTATCAAGTTCATAAACAGATTTGACTTAGAAAAATTATTATAATCTTTGATTATTATCATCTTTGATTTTATTTAATTTAAATTATAAATTTCGTATTGTAATAATTGTATTATGAGTGAGTTTAATAAGTGTATGTAATATGTAATACTGTGGTACATTCAGAATAAAATAACTAAAAAACTCACACTCACATACATACAGACTCACAAACACACACAAAGAGTGAGAGAGAATGAATTTAGAAAGTAATATGTATATATATACGAAATACTAATTGGTTCTTTTGTTTCAAGCACTATTGTTAAAGTACACACACAGTTAATGGTGTTATTATAATAAACTTCAACTTGTATTTGGTTTATATAAAACTCTCACTAATGTGTACCCAACATTAC
Organism: Triatoma infestans; assembly: GCA_011037195.1. NCBI lineage: Eukaryota > Metazoa > Arthropoda > Insecta > Hemiptera > Reduviidae > Triatoma > Triatoma infestans. Next base: position 66,523 of record JAAEAF010000418.1, read on the forward strand.
ATAATATGATGTAAAGTAAATGTAAAGTAATGCCTATTTTCTCAGGCGGGCTTAACATCCAACCATCAAATTAGGTGTCGTGGACGGGGTCGGAAGCACCTACTTTATGTTAACATTTTTCATACCAATATAAAATTTAGCAGTTATACGCGGTACTCGAACTGGGGTCCTCCCACTTACAAGTCCACGCTCATAACCACTACACCAAAACCCGCCCCTCATAATATAATGATATTTCCTACACAACATCCACACATTCACAAATTCTAATGGTTTTTCATGTTTTTTATTTAGTTATTCGAATAGAGAGTTGTTGTTTGGTACATTGTACAATGAACATCGTGTGCGTCTTTTAGTGTTATAATTATTTGTTTTCAATTGATCGATATTTTTCAAAAATGCATACTACTGATTGATTTAAATGTAATGAATGCTGGGTGAAAAATTTGACCCTAAAATTCATGAAACAATTTCTGTGGTATTAACGTTTGATTTTTTTTTTTTAACTGAATTTTCTTTGTAAATTGTTTGAATTCTGGAAACAGTGTGTTGGTAGGGAGTTTCAAACAAGAGGTAAACACGCCCCTCCATAAACTGTGTTTGTGTAAGTACTATTGTTTGGGTATAGTATCTAGTGGGGCAGAAAGTCAAGGTCATTTGACAAAGCCAATTCTAGTCATTTTGTATTAGTTACTGCTCTCTTAAAAACGTCTCATAGAAATTTATTATTAATTAATTAACAATATTAGTCTATTAAGAGTAGCAGAACAATAGAAATCCATTATAATTTAATCTAGTGTTTGTTATTATTTAATTTCTTTTATTTTTTTATTTTATCTGCTTTTGCTACACAATCATGCAAACTGATAAGAGTAGTGGTGGGGCGCAAAACTTGATGCGTATTAAGGACGGAACTGGGGATAGTAACAGTACTACTATACTAAATCAATTAGATCTGCTGTTAATTGAAATTATCGCTATTAAAAAAAGATGTTACTGATTCAAAAGCCAAATATAAAAATATTTTATCTTCTATTAACAACGCTATGGATGATAATATTAAAAAAAAGGTTAACTAAATTTGAAAATGATTTTTTTAAATTAACTAATAAGTGCTCAAACTTAAAAAAAGGGAAATAATTTATTAAAAAAGTAGCTTGATATTACGAAGCAAAATATACATAAACTACAACAATTTTTATTATTCAAACAGAATTAAGATAAAAAAAATGTTCCTTTTGAAGAAAAGTGAAAATTTGTTTGATAAAATAAAATCAATAGGTGATGTAATCGGAATAAGAATTGAATTAAACGATTTGGGCCTATTTTTATAGATCAAGGAAATTTCATCCAGATTATGACCCACCCATAATTTTTAAATTTCTTAGAACTTATAAAAAGAAGAAATTTCTCAAATTATATAGAGCCAATAAGAATAAATAAGAAAATTGATTTTGCCAACGGATACTTTTGTGAATGAATTTCCAATTTATATAGAAGAGGATATGAGCAAAGAAACATACGATTTGTTTAAAAGGTGTAAACAGAAAAAAAAAAAATGGAAAAGTTCAGTACGTATAGATAAGAAATGGTATGGTAAAAATCAGAAAATAAGAACAATCTGAAATTATTTGTATTAAAACATATTAAAAAAAAATTAACAAAAATATAAATCTGGTGGATGATGTTATTTCTTTAGGAACTGATGGATCTGAAACGGATTGCATGGATTGATCGGGCCTTTCTGTAAGTAAAAAAAAAAACGGAAGATTTCAAAATCAAAACAGCTGATATAAAATCATTTTTTCCACAGAACTCGTCATCTTCTGAACCAAAAAACTAAATAATACATATGAAGATAGAAAGAGGAGAGGGCAAGTGGTTTCCTGCGAATTCAAACATTTTCAAGTGACTCTTTTGCCGTAAACTACACTAATGGTATTGACAATATTTCAAATTTAAATTAGACTATGATAGATGGTGAACGCTGCACGGAAAGGAGTATTTATCAAAAAAAGGAACCTATTTTGTTATTAAAAATAGCTTTTTGGAATATTATGGGCATAAATACTCTGTATTCTGTGCCACCGTCCGAGATATCTACTGCGCTGGCCTTCAGATTATATGTTTTTCCTGAAACCTAGATCTATAATGGCAATTTTTGTAAGCCAAGTTTCTTTGAATTTGGCAATTTCATGAAAACTTTGGCAATCAATTCATCAGTAGATTTTACAATGTGACAAAAGTTGTCTGGAAATGTAATACTACAGTGTGTGGATTCGTCCATTTCCATTTTACCATTCCCAATATCTAATAATTGTTTTGCAAATCGTTCAGAAGATTCATCTTGTTGTAATTGAGCACGCATATTGATCTTTAAAGATATTTTCTCCAAATACCGCCATAACACTGATGATTTCAGACATCTGCAGGTGTTGAACGTGGTATAACTGGTAGAGTTTGTCGAAAATCACCAGCTAGCAAAATGAGTGCACCACCAAAGAGCTGCTCATTTCCTCTCAAATCTTTTAATGTGCGATTGAGTGCTTCCAATGATTTCTTGTGTGCCATGGTGCATTCATCCCATATTATAAGCTGACATGATCTTAGTACTTTTCCCATCCCAGAATATTTGCTAATATAACATGTTGGAGTTTCAATTACCTGCATATTTAATGGCAATTTCAATGCTGAATGTGCTGTTCGACCACCGTCAAAAAGAATTGCTGCAATACCAGATGATGCAATAGCAAGTGCAATATTATTTTGTGATCTTATAGTTGCCAGAAGAAGTGAAATAAGAAAAGTTTTGCCAGTGCCTCCAGGTGCATCTAAGAAATATAAACCACAACTCTGGTTAGATATTGCATGTATAATTGTGTCATATGCTGTTCGTTGTTCTAATACCAATTTCGGCAGATTAATTCGAACAAATGTTTGTAATTCATTAACATCGAAGAGCGTTTCTCGTTGTATAATCACGATCGAAAATGTCATTACCAGATCTATTTGGAACAATCATTCCCAATTCTGTCAGTGATGTGTTGGCTATTGTCAAACAATTAAAATCAATGCTTCATTGTATATATTTGATGTAAATTGAATGTTGGGATTAGCATTTATTCTACGCATGCGATGTAAAATGTCTTCACTCATATAGTCTTTATATTTTTCCCAAAGATCCTTTGGATTAGCCGGAAAACATGTAGTTAGTATGATGGAAAATAGTGTACGTATCTGCTGTGGTTGAGCAGTATTAGAAACATCAGAGAGTGAAATATCGCAATGAGCATCGTTTTCTAAGAGATTTAATTTCTGGCAAGCCTCACGAAATGTAACACACACATGGCCATTGACTGTTTTTAATTCTTGGAAAGATGTTGGTCCACATTAGTTGTAGGATTTCTCATATTAATATTAAAATGATATCCATCATCTCCTTGCCAAAATAGAATGGGATATTGTAATGCATCATGTGAACGATGCGTGTCTGATACTTGCTGGACATCACCATTTTTACGATGAAGAATTATATCGCGAGAATTAAATTCTTCACCAACTATGACAATCGCCACTTCATCGATCGTTGGTGCGTTGAATTGTCTTCGATGTTGACCAATAGGTGTTTTATCTACCTTTATTATTACTTTGTAATCGTCAGATGGCATTTGTTCAATGGCGGTTTTAAATAATTTAATTAATTCATTATGTTGTTCAAACAAATTTTGTAATTCAGCGACAATCTCTCGTTTAGTACTCATATTCAGTTGATACCGTCTGTTGATTTGTTCGTCAGTATTTCCCATAAAATATATCTGAAGATATTTGTGATCAGCATTTGGCAAGGGTAGTAGTGATCCAGCATGGTGATAAATTTGCCCTTGTACTTTAAATGTTGGCATATAATTTGCGCTAACGATATTCGTTGCTCCGAACGATGTCATTTGGAAGCATGAATTGTACTTGCGTATATTTTTCAAAAAATTTTTTGATTGACTTGTTTCACCTGATACTAAAGTTAATAATGGTTCAGGTGGTGACCGCAAGTCTGGTAACTTTACTTTTCCACCTGCACAGCACATACCTGGTGTTTCATTTTTAAATTTTTGAGCACCACAATACGTACACTTTTTATCCATTTTTCCAATAATTACACTTGGATGATACTGTAATTGTAAAGGGGATTGTAATTGAAACCACATAAATTCAAATCAGTATGTATTGTTCGTCTTGCCTGTGTCCTGCGAATTCGATTCCTTTGATGCCTTGCTTGCCTCTGTTCACTCGTTTCTAATGATCGAGCAAGAGCAGTGTGAACTCGATCTTTTCTTGCCTAGCTTGTCTCTGCTCACTTGTTTCTGAAGCTCGAGCAAGAGCAGTGTGATCTCGATCACTTTCTTGTCTAGTTTTTCTCTGTTCACTTGTTTCTGAAGCTCGTTCTTCTCTTCTCCTTTTTGCTTGATTTGTAGCTCGACCAATGGCATTTCGCTTTGGTGGCAAAATTGTGGGGTTAAATAAAACGTATTTCCAATTATTATCTTCAGCTGGAAACCAATAATATTTTTAATTTGTATTTTTATTTTTATTGCAACTGTTATTATGGGTATGTTTTCACAGTTTAATTTGCTTTATAAAATTAATTTCTATGACTAAATTTCATGAGTAACAATTTAATTTTTCAATTTATCCATGGTTACACTTTTAACAAATATTACTAATTAAACGTTATTTTGATATTTTTGGGATATTTGTTCGGGAGCACCTAGAACCTCAACTCTGATTTTAAAAAAAAAATTCAAAAACCTTCCCGGGGATATACCTAATAATTTCCCAAATTTTCACGGCGATTGGTTGTATGGTTTTTGAATCTATCGAGTACAGACAGACACACATTCATTTTTTTATATATAAAGATAAAGATATATATGATCTGGATCCAATTAATTGGCACAGTTTAACATGATATTAGAAAATGAGCGTGCTATTTATTTTAACAGTGAAGAACCAAATCTATTGTATAATAATTTTAAGAATACCGTTGTTAATGCCATGTATGAGAGTAATATAATTAAATTCTGCTAACGTAATAAATATAATATTAAAAGTCAGCCCTGGTTTTCCAAAGAGAGAAACGAATAAGCTTTACAGGAAGTTCAAGTAAAGAAAAAATTCGTATGATTTAGCCCTTTACCTTCATAGTAAACGTTTATATAAAAGTTGTGTGACTAATGCTAAAAAGTCTTTCTATAAAGGTATTAGAGATATTCTTTGCAATATTAAAAGTCCAACAGAGTTTTGGAAAGTAATAAATCATTTTAGGAAGTCAAAATTTGAGGATTGCCCTATAGCAGTGGATAAATGGGAGGCGTTCCTGTAGATCTTTGCTTCCACCTAGGCTGTTGTCGGATTCTTGTTATTTTACTGGTTTCAGAACCGGATTTAGATATGGAATTTACATTGGATGAGCTTACTATTAGTATCGACAACTTAAAACACAACAAAGCAGTAGGCTTAGATAACATTCTGAATGAATACTTTAAATATTCAAGCTCAAAATGGATTCATTATTTATTGCATGTATTTAATACAGTGTGGCTAAATGAATGTTTTTCCGCAAGATTGGCTGAAAGTAATCCCTAATTACCACAGTGCACTTCCGGCCTCCGGATAGGGTTCTCTCGTTACAGACAGCACTATACATCACCGGACAGTAAGCTGTAAGAGGCTCTTAGGAAGAAAAAAAAATCTAAGGGCAGCAGCTGCACTCGGAACCCGGGACCACCGCATTGCTAGTCTAGCACGCTACCACTGAGCTAATCCCTTCCCTTCTATCCTCTTATACATTAGCCAACTATTATTATCTATTTGTAAAATTATGACAAATCTCTAAATAATATAAATTCAATTTTTTTAATTAGCAGAAATTTTCATATTTTGCATCAACTACTGAACCAAGTTCATTTGTTCAGATTACCAAAGTCTCAATGAAAGGTTGGTTTTTTTAAAACTGTCATAGTTACAAGTTTAAGATTACATGGTGTTTGGCATGTTTAATTAAACAACTGTAATAAGAAATTAAAAAAAAAATAATTAAGCAATTAAAATCATTAACTAATTAAGCAATTGTAAAGTATAGTAGAAATTTTAGTTTTTAAACTAATAATATTATGATTCGGGGTTCAACGAGGCCAAATATACTTATACTTACTTACTTACTTAGTCCATTCCTCTTCTACCTCTCGGTGTAGAGGATCCCTTATATTAAACCTTCCTGCAGTCCCTATCCTGCACCAAAGTACCACGCCTATTCCAATCTAAATTCTTTTTTGTGAAGTCATTCCTGACGACATCTTCCCATGTAGTTCGAGGCCTTCCCCTTCCTCGCTGACCCTGCGTCTTAGTCTCGTAGCAAGTCCTTGCCACGCGGCCGCTCTCCATCCTCATCAGATGTCCAAACCATCTGAGCCTGTTCTCTCGAAGCACGCTCTCCACAGGTTTAACGCCGAGGTTATTCCTTATGTTGACATTTCTTACTCTATCCCTTCTTGTTTTTCCCTCGATTCTTCGTAAAAACCTCATTTCTGATGCCTGGAGCATACTGTGGTGCTTAGATGTAATGGCCCACGACTCGCTGCCGTATGTTAAGACCGGGATGTAGGTGGATTTGAATATTGCCACTTTTGCACCTTTGCTCACTTCCTTTTTATTAATAAAACCTTTCTTCAGAGCATTGAACAATCTTCCTGCCGATGCTATCCTATCATTAATTTCTTTATCTATTCGGCCTTCCTCATTAATGTTCACTCCCAGGTACTTAAAGTTGGCGACCTGCTCCATAACCTCCTGAGCTAGCTTTATTCTCAGTGGTGCGCCATTCTTACGGCTGATTTCCATAGTTTTACTTTTGTTCACACTGATACTCATATTAATATTCCTTAGCTCTTCATGAAATATTAACATTATATTGCAGGTTCTCTGGGGTATTGGCCAACACGGCTATGTCGTCAGCGAATGCTAGTAGGCTAAGCCTTACACAAGACATTCGGTAATAACCGACTTCAAAGTTTCTCATCCTTAATTGGCTTCTTCGAAAAACATCGTCCAAGGCAATTATAAACAACAGAGGGCTGAGGCTGCAACCTTGACGGATACCCGAGCATGTATCAAATTCTTGTGAATGGGCGTTGGCCGTCCTTACATAATTTCTTGTGCGGACATATAAACATTCTACTGCTTTCCTTAGACCTTCATTCACTCCTTTCTTTGCGAGAGACTCCATTATATCTGTCCGTCTAATGCGGTCAAATGCTTTCTCTAGATCCACGAAGCAAACATACATTTTTTTATCCTTATATACTTATAAATTAAGGAATTTAGGGTAAAGAAGATTTAAAAATATAAAAAAGTAGACATAAAGTCTACTAGCAAAACATAGAATTATTTATGAATAGTTAGAACTTATCATCACTGCTGTCTGGAATGTTGGGATAACGGTAGTATATTTAGGGGTGTACCATACCACTGGTCACCCACCCATTCTTATCTGAGAATTTAAATATGAAAACAGTTCTTCTTTTTTTTTCCCAGCTTTTATTTTTGTAAGAAAAATATACAATAGTGTGTTTATTATAAAAAAATGAAATTAAAAAAATATATATCGCAATTTTTACTTTTTCTAATTTTTTACCTAAAAAACTTTACTTTCACCTACTGCTGTTTAGGTGGAATTATTGCAATCATGTCAAAATTTTCAATATCGAGTTTTTTCACCGGAAATATACGTTTTATAAACATGATTATTAAATAACAAGGGCAAAACTAAAGTTATGTGGATAGTCAAGAAGTGAATGACGAGTGCAGAGTCGTGCGTTTAGACGGCATGAGGTTACTTAAATAGTAATTAATACACAGTTTAAAGATAAGTGTAAAGTATTTTTTGAAACCATCATTTAGGAACACGGAGTAATAAAAGAGATAATTCGAAGTAAAGGAGAGGTTTGCAGCGACCAAATGGCTATTTATGGTTTAAGCACGAGTTTCCTCGACAAGAACAAGGTCTCCAGAAGAAGAAAAAAAAAAAAAAACACAAAGGGAGGCCATATTGAAAAATACTTCCTCCCAAATCTTAGACATATTCTAGGGAAACCTGAAACTTCAACGAAAAAGCATGTATCTCAACTGCAGTTTATGAAAACAGATTTTTGAGAAGAGCTGGAGTGACAGAGGGGGGAGGGACAGAAACAAGAAAAGTAACGATTAGGTGAAACCTAGAATTGATATCAACTGTTGAAGTTCTTGAGGAGCATCCACTGAAATAGTTCAGGTACCTCATTAAAATGTAGGAAAGCCAAGATGGCTAGGAGAAAGTATGAAATGAAGGAGGAAGGTAAAAGATCTAGAGGCCAATGCTGGAAGATCAGAAAAGATGCCATCAGACCTACTCCTTCGCCAAAAAGGAATTTAGCTTAGTCGAAAAGGAAAGCCAAATACTTGAAATTCTATATTGTGACCGAGTCAGTGGTTTATTAAAAACCAACGTTTCGCCCATATTGCAATGAGCCAATAAGGTAATGAACCTTGGTAGAGAATGGGCGTGGCTTCCTTAGCAAACCACTGACGCGGTCTCAACCCAAAAAACTCAAGTTTTTTATGAAAATGGCCGCGGAAATCTAAAAGATAGAAAAGAAGACAGCTAGCTCAGAAACGAAGCAATTGGATCCGGCTCTATAAGAAAGTTTCTCACAAAGAAAGGATTAAGCTAAGTGGCTTAGCGTCACTTAAAGTTAAGTGGATTGGTTAGCATTACTTAAAGTGATTACAAACATAGTTCAGAAGATAGAGCTAATAACATTGAGCTAAAAACCAAAAATATTTGAAATCTAACAACACAAAACCTCCTAAAACCCTGTTTTATTTTCGAAAAACTGTTTGTAATAGTATTCCAAGTTTATTGAAATTCATTACCGTTTACAAGAAAATTCCAAATAAACACAAAAACCACTTTTTTATGATCACACTTCCGTTAGCCGGTTCCCCCCCCCCCGAATTTGGTTATATAGTAATGCTTTCTAATGTATTGTAATGTTTTCGCTGAACTGGCTACTGCAACTAGTTTCTAATGGCTTGGTTTAGATAAAACACTCTAAATTTCACAAAAAGAAACACCAATTTATTGTTTAACACAATAAATTACAAATAAAGCACTTAAATAGTAATTAATACACAGTTTAAACTAACAAAATTTCTCTTAGTTCACTTTTTAATTTCTTATTCACAAACGCGCACTCCGTTTCTAACAAGAGCCTCTCTACGCTATACAAGGGCCTCACTATTTATACAGGTGGAGAAGGGTCTGGAAGGTTCTAGAACATTCCAGAAAAAGCTAGAGCGCCCCGCTAGCGCTATCTAGCGGCCACTAGGAGAACTTGAGGTACCTGCTTTCTCTCTTAGATGGCACCAGTGGCCGCGTTACACTATCTTATGTACTTTATGTGATGGAACTATATATATATATATAAAGAAATTTAAAGAAAAGCTTTGACGCTGCTGCTACCTCAGAAACCTGAGGCTACAAAACATTGGGCTGAAAACCAACATTTACTCCCACCAATATATAGAAAACTAATTCTTTTATTAAAAATTCCATTTTTGAAGGATGTACATTTGTCAAATATACATAATTATTATTATTATTTTTTTATTATTATTTTTTTTTTCACAGGTGATACCTGGGTTATTCTCTTGCTTACGGGTTGCTTTTGCTACCAAGTAAGCTAGATGTGTCTTGTGTATCAAGTGTTGTTCAGAAATTTCCGTACAGTGTTACAAGTTTTCAGTATGACAGCTTTCTGTATCTGCTGATGTATGTATGGGTGTAGTTCTAGTGTTTCTATGTTGCGGATGAAAGAGTGTGGTGTGACACCTGTAGGTGATATTATAATTGGTAGTATTGTTATTTTGCTCTGCTTCCATATTTGTTTTATTTCTATTGCGAGAGGTGTGTATTTGTCTATTTTTTCCTATTCTTTTGTTTTGATGTTTTTATCATTAGGGATGGATATGTCTATCATGTATGTGGTGTTCTCATTTTTGTTTACTAGTGTGATATCTGGTCTGTTGTAATCTATCGTGCGGTCAGTTCGTAGTGTTGTGTCCCAGTAGAGCTTTGTGTTTGTGTTTTCCAGAACGGTTTGTGGGTGGTATTTGTAGTATGGGGTCCGTTCAGTAATAAGGTTATGTTTTAGTGCGAGTTCTTGGTGTAATATCTTTGCAGCTGCAATGTGTCTGTCTGTGTAGTCTGTGGCTGCTAACAGTTTGCATCCGCTGGTTATGTGTTCTATTGTTTCCGGGAATTGTTTACATTTTCGTTATTATTATTATTATTATTTAATTTCAGGCGCGTCAACATCACGCGCCTTCTCAGTACACTGCCGGACTTTGGACAGTGTTCTGTCGTTACAGACAACACTATCCATCACCAGAGAGTGTACTGTAAAGGCTCATAGGAGGAAAAAAATCTAAGGGTAGCAGAGCTGGACTCGAACAGGAGTACGCTAACCACTTAGCTATTCCCTTCTCTCAAATATAATTATCGTTTAAATTACAGTAACTAGAACAAACTATTGCATATGAGAAATTTTTTTTTTTAATTAATTTATGTTTTAGGCATATAATGAACAATTATCTAGCAAGTTGGATAAAATGATACGCATACTGAATGATATACAATCAGAAGAGCTAGAACATGCTCTCAGTATTATTGAACAGAAGAAAAAATTGGCTAAAGAGAATAGTGATGCTGCTGTGAAATGTTGTGAACGTGAAGGCAATAAATATTTAGATCAGATTGAGAATAATAATGTTGCATATGCTTCAGAATTTTACAAGAAACTAAAGTAAGTATTTCTGTATTTTATATTTCTTTTATATGAATATGTAATCGCTCTTTTACATACACATAATATGCCCATCAAATAGATTAAAGCATTCACATTGTCCAATGCGTACAATGGGTAACAAACCTGCAATTGTTGGTCATGATGTTGTTACGGTACTGTTGTTAAATCTATCGTTCGATATAGTTGGTTAGCTAGCCTGAAGAGAACCAGATCTAACCTAATTAAAATACCTATTAAAAGCCTCTTGATAGGTAGCTCAGTGAAGATAATCTCTGATATATTTTCCTTGATAACCTGCTTCTTTTTATGGTCATCTATCGGTTTCGGGCGTTTGCCCTATCATCAGCATCTTTTGTCAAAACAGTGTGTGGATAACATAGACTTGCACAGAGTAAATTCAGTTTATACACTGTTTGTTATTGTGCTCTGTTAAGATTTTTCTACGTTAAGTGGGGAATTTTCTCTTGCCTGTGTAGGGGTCACAACTTGTGTTTTCCCTTTTATAAAAGGCTTATACACAGGGTGTCCCACGTTTTATGGATAACGACTTTTTATCGGAAACTAAAATAGCTAGAAAAAAACTAAAAAATACGTGTCCCCATAGTTTTTTGTTAGAAATCCAAATTTAATTTGCAAATTTGTTTTGGTGCTTTCAAAAGCGAGATACAGGCACCAACTTCATTTTTTTCAAATGGTGCGGTGTGGTTTTTATTTAAGAAATAGATTCCTCTATTTTTTGTAAGAAAATTTACTTGAACGGTTTTTTTTCTGTGAGCGATATTTTACAAGTTATGAATGAAAACATTATTCTTATAAGAAATTTCAAAATGATAATATAACGGTTTTTTGATTGAATAAGAAGATAAGTACTATTTTATTGTATATTTTACACCTCATTAATTACAGATCTTGCTCGAACTGGCCTCCACCATTAGAGATGTATTGCTTTGGTCGTAAGGTACAATCGGCAGGAAAGAGCATGTCTATGCATCTCTAATGGTGGAGGCCAGTTCGAGAAGATCTGTAATTAATGAGGAGTAAAATATATAATAAAATATTACTTTTCTTCTTATTCAATCAAAACACCATTATACTATCATTTTGAAATTTCTTATAAGAATAATGTTTTCATTCATAACTTGTAAAATATCGCTCACAGAAAAAAACCGTTCAAGTAAATTTTCTTATAAAAAAATAGAGGAATCTTAAATAAAAACCACACTTCCCCATTTGAAAAAATGACGTTGGTGCCTGTATCTCGCTTCTGGAAGCACCAAAACAAATTTGCATGGACACGTACTTTTTAGTTTTTTTTTTTCTAGCTATCTTAGTTTCCGATAAAAAGTCGTTATCCATATAACTTGGGACACCCTGTATATTGTTCATTTAAAAAAAAATGGTAACATCAAACAAGTGGAAATATATACGTAACTTAAATTACGTTTTGAAATGTAGTGAAGATAGTTGATAACTTATTGGAAGTTGTAATATGCTGTAACTCTAATAATTGTAGTGTATATTCCTTGATAGTTGTTTGTACAATCTAGAACGTTAGTTATCAACAATTTGGGCGATATTGCTCCATGGGAGAGAGGAAGCGAACGGAGGCGACTAAAAATAAAAATATATAATTAAAAAATGTATCAATTCAATCCAATAAATACTGTATTAAAAAAAACAACATTTCAGTCACTCCAAGAGTCTATCATAGACTATAAGCATCGAAAACCAATCCTTATTTAATAAGCTTGGGTAAGAACTATATTTTGCGTGAAACAGAATGATTTGTAGTAACTCTTGTGGGAAGAAATTAGTTTATTGCTTCTGGCTTTTCTCTCAGCTTATATGGTTGAAATCTGTTTCGGTGTCAGATAATTGAAAACCGAAGCCAGAAGCAAAAATGTTTGTCTTTAATTTTGTTCACATTTCTCACCGAAAAGGCTATGAAGAATTTTTCATGCAATTAGCAAAAAAAAATTTTAATATTGCTTTGATTAAATTGAAATAATAGTCATGAAGTGTATCGTAAAATCATGTTTAATGGGTTCCTCTGTTCGCTATTGCAATCACTCGTTCGAAATATGTCTTTCTATACTTTTATTTGGCTATGGATCTCTTAAACTAACAAGAAAATAGAAAACATAAAATATTATGTGATAAATGTGAGAAGAAGAGAATTAGTGAGATAATTTAGGAAAGTGAAGTGATAAACATGTTAGATATACTGAACACTGTTGTAATGAGATTGAAAACAAATAAACTGCAACGACTTTACACTGGTTGACAGTTAGATGAGAATAAAGTTAGCGAGGGAATAATTAAGAGAGAGACAGACTGGCTGAGGAATAAAAAGAAGTGAATGATGTTGACTGACTGGTGTCGAAAAACTGTTCTTCTGTAGGGTTAGCTCGCCTCTAATTATATCGAATTCTCCCTCCCTAGTTTGGCCTAAGTAATATTTGAATCTTGGTTTTTCGGATCTTACAGATCATAATTCATTTATTGATTGAGATCCCATTACAATTCTTAGGTCGTAGATCTATTTATCACTAGAAAAACGAACCACTACCTATAAGTCAGCAATGTGGTTCAGTCCTGTGAAATCAAACATTTTTTAGCTCTGCTAAGCCAAAAGTATATGATTTAGTAATTATGACGTTTTTTTTTTTCTCTTTTAGTGGTTACTGGAAGCATTTGGAAAATATTGAGTCTGAGAAGGTTGAACAGGCTATGAAAGAAACACTGGAATCCTTATTCGAAAAGACTCTTACCCGCTTACAGACGCAAGGTGAAATCATAACACTGGCTTTTGTTGCTAAAGCAAATAAGTGTATAGGTTTTTAATTATTTCAATCAATTTACATTCTGTTTATTATTTCAATATTAAACAATAAAATAAAGGTTCGATAATTTGTAATATATTTTAATGTTTTTGTTCAAACCCGATTCCTTTTACCCATATACTGTAATTTTCATTGATAAATCCTATTAATTGAAAAAAATACATTCGGTGAGTGCTCCTGATTACGATTAATAATTATTTACTAATAACAAATCTCTGGTGGTACACTCATGATTTTATTACTTTCTCTTACTCCTAGTAAGAAAAAGTATTGCAATCGTGTCAAATTTTCAATATCGAGTTTTCACCAGAAATATCCCTTTTGAGGTCCACTGAGTTCCAAAAAAAAAACGTGGTTTTGGAAAAAATGAAAAACCGCAGAAAGTTCAAACTTAAAACTTCCGTTTGAGTATCACCATGGGATCAGACAGTACGTTATCTGTCAAAACTCCTCAACCGAAAGTACTACTTTACTGAATGTTTTTTTTTCCCCACGCTTCATACTAGCAAGAGACAATTACAACAGCAAGAGAGAGAGAGCAGACAGACGAGAGAATTAAGAGAGAAAAAGCAGGGCCTCTCTGTACTCTAATATAATGGAGTTGATGAGGAGAGAAATTGGGATTGATTAATTAAACGAGATATGAAGACACTGTTATAAGTTTACACTAACTGCACTGGACTTGTAATGATTTTATAGAATAAAAGGTGAGAGTAGAGATATGACATTATGTGATGAATATGGTTGAATCTGATAGATAGAAATCCAGATCTCTCTCTGGCTTATATGCAGGTTCTCCCACTCTAGCCTGCTTAAGTCAGAGAGTACCAGAGAGGGCCTGTTTTCTCTCTCCTAATTCTCTCGTCTGTCTGCTCTCTCTTGCTGATGTAATTCTCTCTTGCTATTACAAGCTTATTATACAATTCTATCATCTAAATAATATTAATTAAAATCAAATATGTTGTTGAAATTGAGTTCGAAGAAAATCAGAATATCGGAATTGCGTCTTACTGAAAAGTATTTTTCAATGTTCTGCTTTCTTACAAAAACGGCTCCAACAATTTTCTTTAAACATGATAATATATCAATGACATACACAAATATCTACAATATCTTGAAACTTATCGTTGGGAAAATGCATTTAAGGCTTTTTTAAGGGGGAGGGGCGAAGTTAGGTTTCATCCAAAATGCTCTCTCAATTTATTAGACAATTCTGTAATCTAAACAATGTAAATTACAATTAAATATGTTGTTTATAATTGCGAGTTTGGAAAAGAAAATCGGATAACCGGAAGTGCGTTTACTTTACCACTATACTAAATGATTTTTTTTTTTTTTTTTTTTTTTACTTTTTCGTGATTTTCTCAAAAATGGCTTCGACGATTTTCTTGAAACTTCATACATAAACTAAACACACAACGATCTACAACTTTTATTTTAAACATTTATCTGGGAAAATTCATTTAAGGGCACTTTTTGGGGAGAGGTGGTGTTATGTTTTTCTTTAAAGTGCTATCATAGTTCATTATCATCCAAACAAAAATTAATTAGAAATAAATAGATGGTCAAAATTCCGAGTTTCAAGAAAATTAGCAAACCGGAAGTGCACTTTTACTGAACAGTTTTGTTTTTTTCTTGTTTTTTTTTTCTCCAGTTTTCGACGAATTTCATTAAATTTGGTACACTAACTATAAAATTTGTCAATTATTATAATTTTAAGAACTTGGAGCAAGAGAAAGTTGTGTGAGTGTTTCACACCAGATATTTTTTTATTTATTTAAAACATTTCTGTGAGAAAATTTATTTAAAGCCGTTTTTTAGGGGTGGTTGTGTTTTCTTATTGTGGTATACAATTCCGTTTATTATATAACTCTGTCACCTAAATAATATTAATTAGAATTAAATATGTTACCAATAATATCGAATTTGAAGGAAAATCGAAAGTGGGCTTTTATTGAACATTATTGTATTTTTTTTTATTCAAGGCGCGTCACAATCTGTGGTCATTGGTGTCGCCCGGAGCCTTGTCAGTGTACTGCCGGCCTCCGGACAGTGCTCTGAACTATTAACTATGTAAACGAGACACTCAAATTAAATCGTTAAACCTCAAATTAGTCTTACAAGAGATTTGGATACAGTTTTTAACAATAGCCTGCAGAATGCGCTGATAAATGGACACTGATCTTCATTTTTACTAAACAAATAATTCATATGTTCGATCATATTTATGACAAAATAATAATATTGAGCTTAATAAAACCTAATCCAACAAAGAAACATTGCGTATTAATATACAAATATATAAAATATTATATAAATACAAAATAATATTAATATTTAAAATAATTTATGAAAAATGTTGCCATTACAAGTATTGTACGCCACTGAACTTATTATAAGTTTACTTTCAATCCATAGTACAATGGAGGTAAGTTTTATTATTATTTATTCAGATTAGTAAAATTATAATATTTACTATGCTTATTTTATTAGAAATGCTAATCTTCTATAAAAAACAGAAAGTATTATGATCTTGTTAAATTTCTCTAATTGAATTTCATTGCATATAAAGTTTTCAGGTAGCCTGCTTACGAAAAAAAACTGTTTTAAGCGTATAGTTTTATACTATTCTTATTCGGGTATGTGAACAAAATAATTCAAAATAAAATAGCAAAAGGAAGGTAAAACGTAATATTCTGTTTAGTTAGAATAGAATCGAATAGAATGACACAGGAGGGGGGGACTCTAGCCCAGGCTCTGCAGCCTACCCATTGAGGCTTACTGGGCCAACCCCTTAATGTCTACTAGAGGAATCCTCACCTCTTTATGAGGTCCAGGACATTCCTCACCAGTCTTTCTTGAAGTACGATTTCCACGGTCTCAACGTGCCAAAGATCTCGTCCCTCACTCTGCCAGGTGAGAGGCCGTCTCCTCCTCCTCCTCCTGACACAGTCTACACAAGGGCTTCGAAACAAATAATCGCCACCTTATGCAGATGTTTCGTGGAAACCTACCGTGCCCTGTAAAAACAGGCCTGTTATCAGACAAATCTGATACCTGCTTAGACCCAGGGTCTCTCGGATTCTTCTTTCACACAGCTCTGGCATAACCATGCATAAGCATGCTAGCCGCAGTACGAGACCTCTTGACTGATACTAATTTGGTCTTTCAAACCATGCCACTGCGCCGTAGGTGATGCTCCGGTCTCACCATCATGGTGTACATCCACCGTAGGATACTTGGGGGGGGGGGCATCCCCAGAATTTGCCCGCCATCCTCCTACATATCATGAGGGCGCCAGTGGCCTTATTAACAATTGATTCAATGTGTTTCTTCCATAGGAGTTTACTATCGAATGTTACCCCTAGGTAATTAACCTCCTTTTCCCCACCCCAATTCTTCTCCGGCTAGCCGGATACTTTTCAGGCGTGGAAGTGTTCTTTTCCTAGTGAAGGGTATTGCAGTGATTTTCGTTGGATTAACCTTCAACCCCACTGAACTACATCACCCACTAGTAATATCTAAGCCCCTCTGTATTATGTCACTTAGAGTTTCTTCAAATTTCCCTCTAGCAATAATGACGACGTCCGTCGGCATATCCCTGGCAGGAAATGTCGTGGTCCGACAGCTTGCAGAGGAGCTCATCCACCACCAGGCTCCACAATAGGGGTCACAAAACCTCCATTGCGGGCAGCCGCGAGTAGTACGGGAGCTGATGGTCCGTGAGCCCACCCTGTCTCTACCGTTCTTGTGGACAGCATTTCCATCATCCACCTGGCTGTCGTGCTGTCCACTCCCCGTCTAATAAGGGCTTCACCAACCGCCTCATGGGAGGTGTTGTCGAACGCGCCTTCTATGTCCAGAAAGGCACAGATGGCCGTTTCCTTAGCGTCTAGATTCCTCTGGATTACGTCTGTCAGCTGGTGCAGAGCAGTATCCGTCGACCTTCTAGCTCGGTATGCATGCTGACAAGGGT
Source organism: Triatoma infestans (assembly GCA_011037195.1). Classification (NCBI taxonomy): domain Eukaryota; kingdom Metazoa; phylum Arthropoda; class Insecta; order Hemiptera; family Reduviidae; genus Triatoma; species Triatoma infestans. Next base: position 84,240 of record JAAEAF010000418.1, read on the forward strand.
GCAAAGGCACCATCTCCAGAACCTCTGTCCTGATATAATTGCCCACGGCCTTCTCCATTGTCTTTAGAAGCTGTAAGTCAATTTAAATATTTGGAAGCTCTCGTTACCGAGAAAAATGAAGTGCTGTAGTAAATTAAAGCAAGAGTAAAGGCCGGTAATAAATGTTATCTTGCACTCCAGAAGTCATTAAAGTTCAGAGGCTTGACACACAAAGCGAACGTTCTTATAAATAAAACAGTAATTAGGCCTATCGGTACCTATGGCTGTGAAACTTGGGTGCTTACCAAAGAAAACGAAAAGATTTTGAATAAATGGGAAAGGAAAGTACTCAGAAGAATATATGGACCTATGTGTGGGGAGGGTGGGCACAGGAGGATTAGAAAGATTGCCGAACTTCGACAGATGTACAGCGAGCCGGATCTGGTCTCTTTCATAAGAAGGAATCAGTTGAGGTGGCTGGGACATGTGAAAAGGATGCCAGCTGAGAGAATTCCCCACAAAATTACTGAAAGGTAAGCCTGAATGATGTAGAAGTAGAGGACGCCCACGTAAAAGATGGCTAGACGATTTGGAGGAAGTCCTCCGAAGACTCGGTGAGAGAAGATGGAGAAGACTTGCCCTAGAGAAAGAAGAATGGCGAAAAGTAGTGGAGGAGGCCCAGGTCCTTGAAGGACCGGAGCGCCAAGGGGTTGGTAGGATACTAAGTCCCGGATTGAAAAAATGTTCGTTAATTCAAATGGCGACGTCATTTTACAATGATAAAATGCAATATTCCTATTTCAACCTGAAAATTTCTATGTTAAATGCTATGAGTCTAGGTTCTAGAGCTATAAGTCTGGAGTTTTAGCTACGAGGAATTGTGAAATAATTTTTTTCCGAAATCAATTTAATCTATGATAATGTAAATATAGAAAAAAATATAAGGATAATATGGGATTTCCTCTTCCAGTATGAATTTAAATCAACTTTAATAAAAGTTTGTGTAGGCCTTTAATTAAAAGTAAATCTTTGAGATTTAGTCAACTTCCTAAGAGAAACTAATTAAACTCCGGTTAAAAGTGTTATCGGTTAATTTAAAAGTTATGTAACAAATTCGTTTGTAATTAAAGAATCAACTGCGTATAAACAAGAAATTGCTAAAATTTTTCCTTATCTAATTAATTATCCGGTTTTTAAAAAGGTTATGGCACGAAAGGTCAGTTGGGTTATCAAAAAATTTTGACCGAGCGATCTCCTCTGTTTTTTATTGTTTCATTGATCTTATCTCAAGCTTTCTGCCATTACAGCGGCCATCATCAAGAGCTGTTGAGTTTAAGATTATTTTACATAAATCACTGTGCAATTATTCTATACTTAGTTGATTAATGAATTTAGTACAATAACACGCCTCTTATTTTTAATTAAAGTAAAAAAAATTATTAATTTATATTCAAAAGGGTATTTGTTTTATTTAAAGGATAATATTTAAGCGGATGTTGGTGTAGTGGTTATGAGCATGGACTTGTAACTGGGAAGTCCCCAGTTCGTATCCCGTATAATTGCTAAATTTTATATTCGTTTCAAAAATATTACTAGTAAAGCATGTGGTTCTACTCCAATCCACGTCACATAATTTGGTAGTTTTGGACATTTAAGCCAGCCTGAAAACAAACTAAAAATAGGGAATATTAGTTTAAGTCAACAGGATCCCTGAATGTGAATACATTATCGACTAATCACATCAAGCCTCAAAAATTTTGGTTATGCATTTATAAATGTAAACTTGATGTCTCAACTTTCCTAGAATCCATCCAATATCCGAGACAAATATGTTTAATATATATAATATATAATATAATATAATATGTAATTTAAATATATAATATTCCAATTTTAGCCAAATATCTTTGGAGCCATTTTCAAGAAAATCCGGAAAACCTTTTGAAAATCTTCTTCTTCTTTATCATAAGCTCTTGTGCCTTTCAGCGTCGAGCTGCAGATGACGTATGCCTTCAGCCAGCAGATGTATTCTTCTTTATTGCCTGCCATTGTTTGGACAGATGACCTTAACTGACCTGGCTTTTATGCCAGGCGATCAATGTATTCCAAATAGCCCATTCTCGGACTGCCCCATGGTCTGCGGCCCTCGGATTTGGCCTGCATCAAGCACCTAATCTTCTCCCCTTTGCTTCTTCTGCAGACTGGCCAAACCAACTCAACTGCCGATTCTCCAACGTAGTAACAAAGGGCTGAATCAATAAGCTGCTCCTTAATGATTCATTACTTATTCTACGCGCTCAGTCTTTCCTTCGAAACGACGGAGAAATCTCATTTCGGCAGCCGTAACCGGCTTCCACGATTCTGGTCCACGATTCTGCCCCGTACTGAAGAAGGGGTAGGTAAAGGGTCTTGAAAATGGTCATTTTTACTTTTGTGCTGACCTCTCTTTTACCGACCACAGTATTCCTGATCAGACCGAAGCTATATTTGCCACGCTCACCCGATTCAGTACCTCGTGGTCAATCCTACCACCTTGCTAAACAATACTCCCAAGTATCTGAACTCCTCTACCTGTTCCATTAATGTTTCTTCACATTCCAACTGGATTGATTCCTACGTCCTTCCAACGTGCATTACCTTGCTTTTACTCACGTTCGGCGCCATTCCTTTTGGAATGGAACCTTTCGTTGTGGTTCCTGATGTAGTAGATGTCCTAAAGTAAGTTAGTTAGAGATTTTGGAAGTTAGTGCTCGAATTATTAAAACGGATTTTATAAAAATAAACTGTATTTGAACAATAATTTGAACGTTAGAAATGGTAACTAGTAACTAGCAAAATACTTAGTAATAAATAGAAGATAAATAACTAATAAATTAGAATGATTAAAATAATTGAACTAAAGTGCACAGCTAAAAGATGATAAGTTTGAATAATACTGTATAGGGACGCGTAAACTGCTGCTCGTATCTCAAAACGTACTCGTCAGATCGTATATGATAATGTTCTCGTTGTATATGATAATGTTATCCCCTCTTCCAATGGGATCGTCCGCGTAGAGAAATGATTGGGCATATATCGGCCTCATTCTCCAGTTACCCTTGCAACACTTAGAGCTATAATGGAGTTGATGAGGAGAGAAATTGGGTTAGATTAATTAGACGAGATATGAAGACACTATTATAATATGGCTATAAGTCTACACAAACTGCACTGGACTTGTAATGATTTTATAGAATAAAGGGTTAGAGTAGAGTTATGACACGGTGTGATGTATATGGTTGAATCTGATAGATGGATATCTAGATCTCTCACTGGCTTATATACAGGTTCTCCCCATTCTAGCCTGTTTAAGTCAGAGAGTACTAGAGTGAGTCTGTTTTCTCTTGGTCGGGCTTGTGTTCTCTCTCTTGCAAAATTAATTTTGCACTAAGTACTTCCATCACTTTTATTTAAAATTTCTTTTGAAAATCTTTCGCAGAATAAATAGGTTAATCGAATAATATAGTATATACGGAAGAACCATAAATTATAATGAATTGGTACTTTGGACAATACCAAGATTTCCATAAAAATCTATCTTTTCAAAAAAATTTTTTTAAATAAAACTGATGGACGTACTTAATGCAAAAAAAAATTAAAAAATAAAATCAAATAAACAAAATCTGGCAATAGGAACAACTATGAATGAAATAATATAATCTTTTAGATTTGTGCGGCCATTTTCACGGAAAAAAAAACTTCGAGTTTCCGGGGTCGAGACCGCGTCAGTAGTTTGTTAGGGAAGGGAATAGCAAAGTGATTGCCATACTCGAGTCCAGATGTGATGACCTTAGATTTTTTTCTTCCTAGGAGCCCCTACAGCTCACTGTCTGGTGATGGACAGTGTTGTCTGTAACGAGAGAAAACTGTCCGGAGGCTGGCCGTGAATTTAGGAGGCTCCGGGCGCCAATAACCGTAGATGTTGTCGCGCCTTAAATTAAAAAAGAAAGAAAGTCTGGTGTGCAACACTCACACAATTTTCTCTTACTCCAGTTCTCAAAATTATAATTGACAATTTTATAATTTGTGTACCAAATTTAATGAAATTAGTCGAAAACTTAAAAACTGTTCAGCAAAAGCGCACTTCCGGTTTACTAATTTCCATGAAACTCAGAATTTTGCCCATTTATTTGTTTCTAATTAATTTTGTTTGGACAGTATAATTGTATAAACAACTATATCACTTTAAACATAGCCCCAGCTCTCCCCTGAAAGTGCCTTAAATGAATTTTTCCAAAGATATGTTTTAAAATAAAAGTTGTAGTCCTTTGTATGTGTAGTTTATATAAGAATTTTCAAGAAAATCGTTGGAGCTATTTTTGAGAAAATCGCGAAAAAATGAAAAAAAATCATTTAGTAAAGTGGTAAAGCAAACGTACTTCCCATCAACCGATTATTTTCAAACTCGGAATTTCAACAACATATTTAATTCTATTTAACACTATTTAGATGACAGAATTATAGCAGTTTAGAGTAAAACCTAACCCCACCCTTCCCCCCCGAAATTACCTCAAATGAAATTTTCCGGAGAAATGTTTCATATAAAACTTGTAGCTCATTGTATAAATAATTGATATACCAAGTTTAAGGAAAATTGTATGAGTCCTTTTTGAGAAAATCGCAAAAAAGTAAAAGAAAAACTAGTAAAGTGGAACTTCTAAGGTGGAGGAATTTTGACAGATAACGTACTATCAGATCCCATGGTGATAACTAAACGGAATATCAAGTTTCAACTATCTACGGTTTTTCGTTTTTGAGCTATGCTGTTCAAATACATACACACACATATATACACACACCTTTTGCTAAAAACCACTTTTTTGGACTCAGGGGACCTCGGTGAAAAATCGATATCGAAAATTTGGCATGATTGCTAAGGACTAAGAGAAAGTAAAAAAGTAGTTTGTTAGAAACCGACGTTTTACTTATAAGCTTTTTCAGGGTCTTTATACCTTGAAAGCTAATGGTAAACTTTTTTCAAAAGGGAAGTCAATTGAAAATTAAAAAAGGGAAGGAATCATTAAAAAAAGAGTGCAGGCAATAGCTGCATAGATCAAATGGATGGACTTTTAATGTTTCTTTTTCTTTTTCTTGAATGTCCTCACAGTCTAGGGAATCCAATAGAGAGCCTCCTTCTGCGAGATATTTGGGAAAGAAAGGTGAGGTGCCCAGTTTACATCACACGGAGCATAGATCTTTATCACCTCTTACAACATCCTAGACGTGGGTAGGCCTATTCTAAGCTTCAGATATGCAGGGGTGTGTTGGCCTATTATATATCTATGAATAGATATTATTATTATTACATCGGCTCCACAGTCTTAGAAGACCCAGGCCTCATCCAAGTTTGTGCCAGGCATCTCTGTTTTGGGCTTTTGCTCTCCATCTTTGAATTCCTAATATTGATAGGTCATCCTGGACGTTATCTATCCACCGCAAGCGTGGTCTTCCTCTTCGTCGAGCACCACCTGGTCGTCAATAAAGGAATTTTTTTGGCACTCTTTCTTCGACCATTCTTTCTATATGACCTATCCACCGGAGTCGAAACTTTCTTACAAGAGTGACATATCAAAGCTCTTTAAAGAGCTGATATAGCTCGTCATTCTTTCTTGCACGCCACTGTCCGTTTTCAATTCTTGGGCTACGATGTATTTAAATAGATATGCAGGGGAGTTTTTCGGTGTGATATTAACATATAAATTTTATAATTTTTGTATTTTCTCTTACTCCAAGTATATTTAGGTATAAAACAAAAACGGAGACTAGACAAGCCAAGGTTTTAGCCAAAATCGGGACAACCGGCAGTACCACTTCACAAAATAGATTTTTCACTTTTTTTTTTGGCGATTTTCTCCGAGAAAAGTTTTCAAACTCTTCTTCATCAACCAGACATATAATGAGTTACAGCTATTATTTTGAAACTTTTCTCCAGAAAAATTCCTTTAATGGTAATTCTATGGGTGTGATTGTGTTTTACTCTAAAGTATTATATATTTCTATGATCTTTACTCTAATATTAATCAGAATTAAATATATTGCGAAACTTTCTGAGTTTGAAGAAAATTGGTTAACCATAAATGCTACTTAATTGAACAGATTTTTCAGATTTCTGAAATTTTCTGCATTAAGAACACCGACGGGTTTCATTAAACAAAGTCATTAACTGCACATACAGAGAGATCTATCACTTTTGTTTGAAAGTTTATCGCGAGAAAAAGAAAATATTTAATATTGGTTTAAGGGGGGGGGGGATGAATAGCTTTCCTTAAAAGAAGTTGATTACAACGTTTCGATTCATCCATTCATTTAGATTGGATACAACATGTAGTAAACATTATTATGTACGAAAATAATTAGTCCATTATAATTGTCCAAATTGCAATAAAAGAATGTTGTATGAGTGTTTCACAACAGACGTTTTTAATCCTTCAAATTTATGAAATAATGAGAAAACTTTTTAAATTCGAGTGAACATATAGAGTAAATTTTAATTTTATACATAATAGCTGAATAAATTAATATTCATTCCGTAAACAATTCCCACAACTTGTTGAAGTAGTAGAATTATTCCAAATTTCTAGTGGTCTGCATTCTCTGTTTTATATTATACTAATATCCAAATCGGAAACAGCAAACCTAAAGAGAGACAAAAAATATCAGTGACAATCAAAATGAGAGGAAACCTATATTTACTGTTATAAGTAATTCCAAAATTCGAGATCGTATTTTCATTGATGTTAATTATAAATAGAGCCAATAATCAAAATACACTATGCCTACCTATTTTATCCAGCCTAGAAAATTCGCCCATACTGATGTAGTTTAATTTACATACAGTAAATGAACTCATGCTATGTCACGTACTATTGAGTGAATAGTTAAGTGCACTATTATACACTATTGCAACTCCAATTCTACAAACAGCTGTCACTAGGAACATATCCTACAACTGTCCGCAGTACCATACTCCCAGTATTGCATTTAATGTGTTATGTTCATGCACAATCATTGCTTGGAGATTCAATTGCTTTTGGAGCAATTGATAGAGAAAGTTTTGTTTAGAATATTTTTTAAATAATTACGCTGTCGTTCAAATGTAAACATTTTTTTTTATAGACTATACTCAAATTATTACACAAATATAGAACACACAAAAACTACTGACTACTTGCACTTAAACACCAGAGTTATATTCTGCATACTTTGTGAGGAGAAGGAAATAGAGTGACTGAGCTAAGAGTGGTGATTTACGGTCAGGTGATTAGTGTAGAATGGTTAAGCATTGGTTGTTATGTGAGTCGTTTGAAGAGTGATTGTGACTAGTTAGAATTCTTCCTTGTACTACAGGTGGTGAGCTAGTGTGGCTGTAGCTTCAACATTTTAAAGTTGATCCTGAAACTTCTTGTTAACTCTGGAAAATTGATCTGGCATCTGCTGTTACGCCCTCACCTTAAGGTGGGAGCTGGAGGAAGCTTGTAGATGAGAGATTAGTGGTTTAAGTTGAAGTTCATCAGTCAAAACATTACCGACAACATTATACAGAGAGCCGAAGGTAGTGTTCGGTACTGCTGATAATATAACTATTGAATCCAGATTTTGTGTTACCACAATTTGCAGACGTGAGATTTCATTACATTCAGTGATACATATGAAAATATATATGGTGTAAAAAACTCACATGACTTTGACTGAACTTTTTTAATTACTATACTTTTCACAGATTTAGGTGATAAAACTTTCTTCAATCTAATAATTTTATTTCAATATTTAATTATCTTTTCAATGTCAATTAGAAAAACTAAACCTAATAAAATTAATGTAAACAATATTATGTAACAATATAATGTCCACACTGTTCGGGAAATATTTAAGTGAGAGTCAGACTGGCTGTGAATAGAAAGTGGAATGATGTTCGCTGACTGGTGAATTGATGACTGTTCTAAAACTGTTCATCTGTAGCTCTATATATATGGAATAACTAATATTTGGATCCAAAGTTGTTCGGATCCTCACGAATCTTAATCTTAATGATTCGGATCCCATTACAATAAATTGTCTAATAAAATTATTATTATTTTTTTTTTCTTTTTAGCAAACCATAAAACCCCTTCCTTAAAATCTCTTTAAATAAATTTTCTCTGGAGAAATTTCCAAATAAAAGTGAAAAGTCCTTTGTATTCATAATTAATTCCACAAAAGTAATAAAATCCGGTCGGTGCTTTTATGTATAAAATCATGGAAAACTGAATTAACTTCAGTAATAACCCACTTCTATTCAAAATTCTTCAAACTCAAAATTTTGGCGACATATTTTAATTCTAATCAATATTATATATTTAGTTGATAGAATTGGGTAATCAACTATGTGGTAGTTGTGAGAGGGAGAGAATTAAAGAGATAATTTAGGAGAGTATTATAATTATTATTTGTCTGTGGGGAGGAGCCCAAAACCTACGCCATCCAAAGCCTTACTGGGCTCATATAGAGCTACCCCAAGAAAAAGAACATCAAACCGGGTCTAGAACAAATATCCAGACCCAGGTCTAATCCATCTAAGATTCACCGCAGTCCAAACAAATCGGAAAATAACCTTATGGGGAAATAGCCTAACCTCTTCCACAGACATCCTGCTCCGACCAAAGGTCCTGAACCTAATCTCCTCACAACCTAGACAACTCCAAGATGGCCTAGACAACCTACAACAAGCTGGATGTATGTTTCCTCCTCTGTCTCGCAGATGTACAAAATGGATCCGGCAAGAGCCCCATTACATAGAGATGTCTTCTTGAACCACATTGTCCAATAAGGGATCCAACCAGATGCCTGAGAGAGCTCCGTGAATGACACAGCAACGTCTCACTAATAGCCCTGTCCGGGCCCCCGATGAGCATTTTGGACTGCCTGCAACCAACTTAGCATATCCATAAGGATGAATGCTGTGAGGCTGTCCATGACTGGATGCCTGACAGACATGTACCAGAAGACACGCAAACAACAGGCTCGGAACCAATGAAAGGAAGAGGGGTTGCCTAATTTGGCAAACCTATCCACCTCCTCATTTCCAAAAAATCCCATGTTACCTGGTACGCAGACTAGAAGCACATCGTTCAGAGAAGAAAGCTCTTCCAGTCTTTTAGAACATGGACACCAACCTGGAAGTGAAGAAACATGAACTCAGCGACCTTAGCGCAGCTTGTCTTCCGAGCAGATACAAACACCTTTTAAGTTAGTGTTTGTATCTTAATGTGGTTGTAACCCTCTCATCCAAGATAAAACAAATAATAACAGCATAACCTCAGTTTGAAAGACTGTGGTCCATTCACCAACAGATACTGCCAAATGAACTCCGGTTTCAAAAACGGACGCAGCTACAGACCTACCATCCATTCTGGAACCATCCGTGTACCACCCGAGGTAATTATCAGGTATCACACCAGACGGACCTAATCTTGACCAATCTTCCCTTAGGAAAATAAGAAATAAAACTTTAGATGTGCTGAACAACTGTATAATAAAATAGAAACACAAACTGCAGAGGGTTTACACTGTTGAATGATATTTGTGAATAAGGTAGCGAGAGAAATATTTAAGAGAGAGAGAGAGAGAGAGAGAGAGAGAGAGACAGACTGGCTGAGATTAGAAAGTGGAATGATATTGGCTGACTGGTGTCGATAATTGTTTTAAAATTATTGTTCTCTAGCTTTATATCGGATCCAAGTTTTAAACTAAAATAGCACTTTATAGCAAAACGTAACCCCGCTTCCTACAAAAAAAAAAAAAAAAAAAACAACTTAAAAATGAATTTTTCTGGAGAAATGTTAGAAATAAATGTAGCTCTTTTTAAGTGTAGTCGATATCCTAAGTAAAGAAATTTGTGGAAGCCAATTTTGAGAAAATCTCATTAAAATGGAGAAAAAAAATTCAATATTAACGCACTATCGGTCATAGCCAATTTGCTTCAAACTTGGAATATTAGCAACATATTTAAATTATTTAATATTATTATTATTTTTTTTGGTTTATTTATTTATTTTTTTCAATTATATGTACGGAACAAATCCTTTTAGATTAGATATAAACATAACCTACAATATGACACTAGATTACAAGTTTTAAAATACCATTTATTAACACAATTATTTGTAATATATGATAGGTTTATTGATATAGACACCAATATTGGAGATGTATACAATTGTATGTATAATAATACTGAAGATTATAGCAATTAATTTTCACAAATAGAATATGACTCTAATGATAATAATTTTTGAAACAAAAAAGATTATTATTATACTTTAAGAAAGATGATCCTATGAAAATAGCAATATTGGAACTATATAGAAAAAAATAGACAACTTTGAAATGAAAATGGTTAGGTTAATAATTCACTGCTGTTTATTAGTAAAGAAGCAACTTTGTTTTTATATTGATTAGCTAGACATATTTAATACATCAATCTCCTCTTGCAACTTATCACCAACCTAAGACATCCTTGGATTGATGAATTAAATGTTATATTTTCTTTTGTAAAACTTTACATTGAAAAGGTGAAATTGCTTCTGGTGCACTTGTTTGGAACGTTGAAACTAATTTTTGCAATATGTCTATAGATTTTTGGGTATTGGTCAATGAAAAAATTTTTTAATTAAAGGTAAACGTTTCGATTATATTTCATAATCTTCCTCAGTACCTGTATACAACAACAAAATCAACAATAAATATATATTAAAATTTTTTTTTTACATGAAAATAAAAACTGAAAAATAGAAATACTAAGTGTGTTACGATAACCTACCAAAACTAAGATGTTATCTTGGTTTACAAATGTTATTATTGCATTTTTATAATTATATAAATTATATTCTATTATTTTAATATTAAGTAATCTATTAAAAAATTAAAATTATAAAAATTATAAAAGAACTAAAAAAATCAAACTCTGCTGACTAAAAATATTGCACAAAGATTAATGTGATGACAAATAGTAGAATGACAATATAATTCTATCCAGGGTAGGTAACAATAAAGGTTTTCTGTGGCATGTGCTTCCTGAACTGGCCACCAGATGCTACAGTAACAAAACATTATGTTTGGTTTATTAAATTGTAGTAAGCTATATTTAATCCTGCTACATCCGTTTTTTTGTTACAAGATTTTTCCTCTCGAGCAATGTATACCATTTCTTTAAAAAGCCTTTTTTGTGCCCAACATCAAAATCCAAGATGGTTCTTTTCTAAAACATGTTGGGATAATGCTGTATTTTCTTTTTTGTTGGTTATATCATATTTATGCTGATATATCCGTTTTTCTAAATATTGCGATGTTTCCCCAATATACTTTTCATCACAATCCTTACACTTAACCATATAAATCAAATTGCTGCGTTTGTTAATTGGTATTTTACTTTTAAGTTTTGAATATATTTTCTTGTATACACAGAAATATATTTCTTGTATAACACATGCCACAGAAAACCTTTATTGTTACCTACCCTGGATAGAATTATATTGTCATTCTACTATTTGTCATCACACTAACCTTTGTGCAATATTTTTAGTCAGCAGAGTTTGATTTTTTTAGTTCTTTTATAATTTTTATAATTTTAATTTTTTAATAGATTACTTAATATTAAAATAATAGAATATAGTTTATATAATTATAAAAATGCAATAATAACATTTGATGAAAACATCTTAGTTTTGGTAGGTTATCGTAACACACTTAGTATTTCTATTTTTTCAGTTTTTATTTTCATGTAAAAATTTTTTTTTATATATTTATTGTTGATTTTGTTGTTGTATACAGGTACTGAGGAAGATTATGAAATATAATCGAAACGTTTACCTTTAACTAAAAAATTTTTTCTTGACCAATACCCGAAAATCTATAGACATATTGCAACATTGACTGGTCGAGAACATTTTCATTGATTTTATGAAACTAATGTTTTTAACCAATTCACAGCTGTCTATTAGTCCATTTAATATATCAAATATAAGTAGTGCATCATTTAACAGTATACGCTGATGACAAGAAAGTAGCTTTCACATAGCTGTTTGTAGTGTAATGGCATCCAGCAGAGAGAAGAGAGACTCTCTCTGGTTAACAGAGACTATTCTCTGACTTAGGCAGGCTAGAATGGGAGAATCTGTGTATATAAGCCAGTGAGAATCTTATCTAGAGGATATCTATCAGATTCAACCATACATCGCATCGTGTCATGTCTCTATCCCTTTTATTCTACCAAAGTCATTATAAAGTCCAGTGCAGTTAATGTAAACTTATAGCTACAATATAACAGAGTCTTCATATCTTGTTCATTCAATCAAACTTAATTTCTCTCTTCAACAACTCCATTATATTGGTGGTAGCGGTGGGATGCCAATGATAGGAAGCGTAGAAATTTTTTTTGAACTCTTTCTATAGATTCTATATATGTTAAGAAGCTGGGAGACCAGACCGGAAAAGGCAAACTCCAGATGTGCTCTAACTAGTGAGACGTACAAAACCTTGTGGGCATAAACATTAACGAAACTATTTTTGTTTTCCTAAAAAAGAAAATCCAACATTTTATAGGCCTTGCCAACAATACTAATCTATATATGTTTCCTGAATGTTAAAGACGCGTCAAAGATAACTCTTAGATTCCTGACGGAATTAATTCTTCAGTAATGGCTGAACCTTCCACACTGTACGAGTTGAAAATCCCAGCAGGGGACTTAGAAAATTTTATGACATTTAATAATTAATACTGACCATCAATAAATTGATGCAGTACCGCTTATAAAACATTTGAAGGCTGTATTGCAGAATCTTCACGTCATTAAGGTTATCCAATTATTACTAAGTTTATTTAGTTAATATAATTATATAATAAATTATAAATAAACATAACCTTACTCCTCCTTCGAAAGCACTTATATAACATTATATCTTCTTCAATTTTTCAAATACAAAAGAAAAGAAAGAAAGATTTGGAGTACATGTTTTCAGAAAGTGACTTGTCTAGTTGCAGCAAATATGATGAGAAGAAAACTCAAAACTAAAATTGGAAATCTTTTGTATACAAATTAGCAGTAGTTTTTAAACCAGACAGATTGGATGGGAAAGTTTTAATAGTAAAACTTAATTAAAGTTTCCACCACTTCATTACTTTGTAAACATCTATGTGGTTCTTTTGGCCATGTATTCTAAAATAACCGTTGACTAGAAATAGTTTTTTTTTTTTTTGTTAATTATAATTCTCTATTTTAAATTCGAATATAAAAAATCTGATGAGAAACATTGATAAGTCATTCTCTTACTACTTTAATGTAATTATAAAATTGTTCAATCTATTTCAATTTTGAAAAATAAAAAAGAATCGTCAGAAGTCTAGAATACTGTAGTGGAATTAGCAATGAGGCAAATGTAAATAATTTTGAAAAAAAAATTAGTTTGGTGAAATTTTAGCTTAAAATAAAGTGTATATTGAAGTGAAAGAGGAACTATCAAGGTTAAAGGATACCGTTACCGAAGAGTTCATAGAACTTAGTCAGCTTTGTCTTTTCGCACCTTCTCACAGGTAGGATTTGAACTACCTAGAGAAGGCATTCTTTCAAGAGAGAGTCTAAATTCTGCTTTCAAACAAAACCCATTCTCTTCTGTGTAAGCTCTTGCAACCAATGCCGGAAAATTCAAAGCGTTTGACTTTGTCGTCGGGAGTCAGAACTTGCTGTAATAATAAGCGGTAAGGTTTTGCCTCAATCGTTTCCTCTAAACTGTCAGATTGTGGAATGGTTTAACCCTCTGCTTTCTCGGCTCGTCAAATTCAGTGGGTTTAGTGTAAAATTTGCCCGCCTAGACTCTCGGAATTGTAAACTATGCATACCATCGCCATTATTTATTTGATAATGATTCTTATTCTCTATTTTTAATACTTCTATCACTATCTCAAACATACACGCAAGCCTTATACAAAACCGCTCACGCATGCATAACACCAAATACATTTCAATGTCTATGACAGGAATTCTGTCCACTTCACGAACGATCCATCAGTTATTTGAATCTCCATACAGGTTAGCAAATCAGTGAAGTTCCTTGGAGTAGTTCTGGACAGTAAGTTGAACTGGTCGGAACATGTTAAGACACAGCATCAAAAGGCGATAATCTCCTTTTGGCAATGTCGAAGAGTTGTAGGTAAGAACTGGGGAATCACTCCCAAGATGATGTTCTGGATTTATTGTATGGTCATTAAACCTAGATTGGTATATGCGGCTTTGGTGTGGTGGCGTCGCATTGAAACACGATCCGCTAGGCAGTTGTTTGAAGAAGTTCAACGCTTGGCTTGTCTGGCGACGACTGGAGCGTTTCGGACTACACCGACCGCATCTATGGAGACTTTGTTAGGGATTCCACCTCTCTTTGTGGAGGTGAAAAACCACGCAATGAAAGCCTGTTATAGAATTAAACAGGCAGGTTTTTGGCAGGGTAAGCGATATGGTCATTCTACCATTTATCGTGAGATGCTTTTAAGGATTCCCATTACAGGTTTCCCTTCTGATAGGAATTTGAAGACTTTTGTCTTTGGTCATTCCTACAGGGTTAGGTTGCCTTCTAGGGAAGATTGGTTAACCCTGGGTCCGTCTGGTGTGATTCCTGAGAATTATCTCCGATGCTACACGGACGGTTCCAGGATGGATGGTAGGTCTGGGGCTGCCGTCTATTTTGAGACGGGAGATCATTTGGTAGCGCCTCTTGGTGAGTGGGCCACCGTTTTCCAGGCTGAGGTTTATGCAATTCTTTGCTGTATTTTGGATGAGAGGGTGCGTAACACTAATTTAAAAGGTGTTTGTATCTGCTCGGACAGCCAGGCTGCGTTGAAGGCGCTTAATTCATGTGTCTTCACTTCCAGATTGGTGTTGGAATGTTCTAAAAGACTGGAAGATCTTTCTTCATTAAAGGATGTGCTTCTGGTCTGGGTTCCAGGTCATATGGGAATTTTTGGTAATGAGGAGGTGGATAGGTTTGCCAAATTAGGTGCCTCTCTCCCTTTCATTGGTCCAGAGCCTGCTGTTGGTGTGTCTTCTGGCACATGTTTGTCGGGCTTTCAGACGTGGATGACCTCGCAGCACTCATCCTTATGGATGAGTGCAGTGGGTTGTCGGCAGTCTAAAATGCTCATTGGGGGTCCGGACGGAGCTTTGAGTAGTGGGGTCCGATGTCTTTCACGGACCTCCCTCAGGTATCTGGTTGGATTCCTCACTGGGCATTGTGGTTTAAGGAGACATCTCTATATAATGGGACTTGTGCCTGACCCTTTTTGTAGAGTTTGTGAAACTGAGGAGGAAACACCCATGCATTTGATGACGAATTGTTTGGGTTGTGAGGAGATTAGGTTTAGGACCTTCGGCCGGAATAGGATGTCGGTAGAGGATCTTAAGCTGTGTCCTTTTAAGGTTTTGGTCCGATTTGTTCGGTCTGTTGTGAAACTTAGATGGTTAAACCCTGGGCCTGGATTTTCATTCTAGTCCCAGTGGTAGGTATTCTTTAGGGGTAGCTATATGGGCCCGAGGAGGCTTTGGATAGCGTAGGGTTTACTTCCCTCCCCTTTTGTGAATAATAATAATATTTGAATCTCCTGCTTAAGAATTCACGGAAGTAGGGTGAAGGCACCATTCCTGTTGATAGATTAAGTCCACACTGTTCGTTTCCAGCTGCGACATAAGCCAATTTTCCAGCACGTCCAAAATACATGTATCCTGTAATGGTCAGTTCGTGAGGAAAAATAAGAGGCCGGAAATTTTTAAACTGTGAGATTGCACAAAACACATATTTGGCTGCACAATGGCGTGAAGATTCTGTGTCTCCAGATACGCACATTGTGCCTATTCCCTATGCCATTCAAAAACAAAACAAAAATGTTGCTTTATTGTCAACTATAAGGTTTTCAGAAAATCCATCCTCTTCTTTAAGCTCCTGCAACCAATGCTGGAATATCCAAAGCGTTTGACTTTGTCGACGAGTGTCAATAGAACTTGCTGCAATAGTAAGCGGTAAGGTTTTGCCTAAATCTTTTCCTCTAAACTGTCAGATTGTGGAATGGTTTAACACTTTGCTTTCTCGGCTCGTCAAATTTAGTGGGCTTAGTGTAAAATTCGCCCGGAATTGTAAACTGTGCATACCATCGCCGATTTGCATTTGACGCATCGTTGTTTTCAATATCGTAATGAAATTTGTCGTTACAGGCAAATTTGAATAAATTTCAAGCACAACGAAAGCTTTTTCAGCACCTGTCGCCATTTTTGTTCAACTAACTGCTACATGCTACTGCTGCGTTCTAGTGGCAGAAATACAACACAACTTTAATAAAACGAAACCTGATGAATTTTTCCTATATGATTGTTACGTTTTATGATAATTTGTCAAATAATCTAGCTATACAGTTTATTCTGTGAAATTACTTCAATAATTTGGAACAACCCTATAGAAAGTTAAAAAAAAAAAAATGATATCTTTGCAGCTTTTATCGAGAAAGATTGTAATAGCAAGAGAGGAGACGAGCAAGAGATGGGGATTTGAGAGAGATTATGAGATTACGATTGGCAGTATAGGGGATGATAACTTCACGAGGCCAACGGAGTCGGGCAGCGGTATTATTCGCTGCTATTCAGATGGCTCTAGGCAGGAGGGTACTGGCCTGTCGGGGGCGGGAGCATGGTTTCAGGAGTTGGATAGAGGGAGTTCGGTGGCCTTAGGTGGTTTGGCCACTGTTTTCCAGTCTGAGGTGGTGGGCATCATTGAATGCTGCCACCTTGTGGGGGAGTGGCTAGGAGAGTTTAAGGAAGTGCGGATCTTCTCCGATAGTCAAGCCGCACTAAGGGCTTTGAGTAAGCCTTGGTGGAGTTCGAAATTAGTGGGAGAATGTAGGAGAAGGCTTAACGCTTTGGCTCGGAGGGGTAAGGTGCATCTCTATTGGATACCCGGACATGCGGGAATAGAGGGCAATGAGAGGGCGGATCGCTGGCCAGGGAGGGATCGTCATTACCATTTTATGGTCCTGAACCAGCCCTGGCCGTTACAAAGACGTTTCGCGACAAACAGATTAGACTTTGGGAGACGAGAGCTTTGGAGAAACGCTGGGGGGACACGCAGGGGTGCCTCCAAGCCAAAAGATTTATAAAGGCAAGCAAGCAGGGAATCTCGGAGTATCTCCTGTCTCTTAGTAGGACGGGTTTGAGGACCTTGGTAGGAATAGTGACTGGACACACTTGGGTGTCCAGTCACTTGTTTAACATAGGGAGGACACGGAGTCCCATTTGTCAGAATTGTGATGACGGAGTTAGGGAAACGGTGTTTCACTACCTATGTCAGTGTCCCCGTTTCGCCGGAACTAGGTTTCGTATATTTGGGAGGACACCACTCTCGCAGGATTGCCTGGGCGAGTTGGAGTTTGGGGATATCTTGAGATATTGCAGATTAACCGGCAAGTTACCGGGGGGAGATTAATTAAGGGGTTACGGGGGGTATCGGGGGGATAAGAGCCACATAGGCTTAGGTCCCGTGCCTTTTGGGCACCCGTTTTGATAATAATAATAGCAAGAGAGAATTACAAGAGACAGACAAGAGAATTAAGAGAGAGAAGACAGACCCTCTCTAGTACTCTCTTACTTAAGCAGGCTAGAGTGGGAGAACCTGTATATAAGCAAGTGAGAGATCTAGACAGCTATCTATCAGATTCAACCATATATATCACATCGTGTCATATCTCTACTCTCCCTTTCATACTATAAAATCATTACAAGTGCAGTGCAGTTTGTGTAAGCTTATAGCTATATTATAACAGTGTCTTCATATCTCGTCTAATTAATCTAACCTAATTTATCATCAACTCCATTATAAAGATATACAATTATAAAATCTTTTCGATAACGTAGTTCCTGAAAAAAAAAAAAATATGACTTAAAAGATCTTAAAATATATTTTTATGAAAACTCTATATCATAAATTTGACACCATAAGCAATACTTTATCTAAAAATAGTGAGATAAATTAAAAAAAAAAAATTATTAAATATTTTATTAAATTTATAATAAAATAAAAATTCTTTTTATACAAAATATTAACTTGGCCATTTTACCTAATATTGAATTTGGAAAAATTACTACCATAATTTCTAATCGGTCATGTGATTAAGCCCAGTATGTATTAAGCTGATAAAAAAAAAAAAAAAAAAAAAATAAAGAGAAAAAAGTGTAAGTCGATACTCTAATGTTTCTCGACAATTTTAAGGGGGGCGGGGGCTAAAAAGGAGAGAAGAAACAATTTATTTATAAATATTTACAAGTACAAATATAAATAAATGATGCTGCCTTAACTTAGTTAGGTTGCTGAAAACACAGCATACCGATCAATCTTGATAGATATGTAATTGTATATCACCGTCTAATGGTCCTTAATAATCAACAATCATAAATAAAATTAGTGCAATAACAGGTACCTTACTGATAGAAACAGAATTAAAAAAGCAATGAATAAACACTTTGTCGGTTACAAGATTAAAAAATAACAGAACAAAAAAGATAAAACATGTGATTGTATATATTTACGTCAAATAAGAGTATGACTAGTTAGTCTTCGTCAATAAAAACTGCAAAAACTAATTAAGATAATAGACAGACAGGATAGTCAATATCTTTTGGAAGGTAGAGAGGAGGCGAATTGGACGTTAAGTCCCATATATATGATGCTGGATAATACCTAGCGAATCCAATATTATATTTTCCGATAGGAGCGATTGTTCCCTTGCTTTCATTCCAATCTCCTCCAAGTATTTTCCGGTGAATCGGGGGATTGTTCCACGGGCTCCAAACCACAGCCCTTTTACAGTAAAATCCCTCTCGCCGAACTCCTCTCGGAACTTTTCTTTCAAAAAAGGGATGCACTTCTCGTAGATGCTTTTCTTTTCTTTATCTACGTCTTCTGCTTGATTCGGGTTGTTCGACTCGAAGCGGACCGTAGGGATCAATTATCATGGCCATCCTATTATTTTTTGGAAAGGCCACTATGTCCGCGTACCTTGGCGCCCCATCCGTATCCACGCAGTAGACTTCCTCGAAGCACGACATTCCTTTATCTCTGAGCTGCCCCAGAATCCTTCGCTTCACACCATGATGGCGACGTGTGACAAGCAGCATGTTAAACGAACATTTTCCCAATACATGGGAAGGGGTTTCCGACTCTCGGCCGCATCTGCGGCAAAGGACTCCAACATCTTCTGCCAAGTTGTCCGCTCATCCCTGGTACTCCACGAAGAGGAACATAGTTCCCGTTTAATTTAAGGGCATTGGGTATATTATAGGGACCAACAAAATATTATAAATTCGAGATCTATGGAAAAATTGATGAATAATTAAAAAGTTTGTGATTTGTTCCTCAGCAAGAACAAGTTTCTGGAAATTATAGATAATCACAATTGCAAAATTGTGCCCCCTTATCTTGTTTACTTTCTTATCTCTTCGTTTTTTTTTTTTCATTTTTTATTTATTTATTTATTTTTTTTTTAGTGGTACAAGAGGACACTTATTAATTATGATATTAATTCAATATTGAAGTCATTATCAGATCAAGCAAAACAATTTGAAGAGCAACAAATTGAACAAGCTAAAGAAGTTATCGAAATGAAAATGGAACAGTTTGATTCTGATAATGAATGTTTGCAAACATATTCCAAATTATATCTGAATAATGTTCAAGGAAATAGCAGCTTTGTCGCCAATCACTATTTAAGCAAATATAGGTATGTAAATTATTTATTTATAGTTGGACCGAATGTTTCTCAATCGTTGAGCATTGGCATCACTTTTATACCTGGCCGTGAAAGATTCAGTTAGCAACATCTGTTAAATATTGTGGAAAGTAATGTTGTTCATAAATATACTTATGGAAATTGTAGAAAAAAAAAAAACAATAAAAAAATCCTGAATACCTTTCAGAGAAGCAAATGTTTGTGACAAAGCTTCGTGAAGAAATGTCCAGAAAAATTTTCTGACTGTAATAATTATTATTATTATTTTTTTTTTACATTTTATTTCCTGTTATACATGCTGCTGCATAAGAGAACTTAATAATAAATCGTAACAAATTTTTGAAATTGATTTTTTTTAATGGAAATTTCAAGTTTTGAGGTATTCTGTGAGTTCGAAAAAAATCTGCACAACTTTACACTTACTCCAAGTTCTCAAAATATTATAATTGACAAATATAGTTTGTGTACCATAATTTAATGAAATTCTTCGAAATCTGAAACAAAAAAAAAAAAAAAAACTGTTCAGTAAAAGCGCACTTCCAGTTTATTAATTTTCTTGAAACTCGGAATTTTTGGCCATCTATTTAGTATTAATTAATTTTGTTTTGATGGTAGAACTATGATAGCTTATTAGAGAAAAATATAACCCCAACCGTTCCTCATAAAAGTGCTATTAAATAAATTTTCCCAGAGTAATGTTTTAAATAAAAGTTGTAGATCATTGTATGTGTTCGGTCGGCTCCCTTTGAGGGATTAACTCTGCCTCGATATTTTAACTTGGTAATTTTCCCACGCCTGCCTCTCTTATGCGCCTACTCCGCCCGTCGTGCGTACGCGTTAATCCGCTTGCCTTTGAAATAATTTCGTCGCCCGCATATTTCCCACGCTTCCCCGCATTTTCCCTCTCTCTCTGTTTTTGGTGGTGGGATTGCCGGCACCTTTCATCTTCGGACTGCGCGCGTTATTTCCGTTTCCCTTACCCTTCAAACCTTCTGTATTCCTCAAAAACTTAACTTCACTTCTCTTCTGTGCATCGTCTGGTCAACAGTGTATTGTGCCGTTCTCTTCTCTGTCGCCCGTCTAGTTGACCTCAGTTACCGCTTCTTCTTCTGTGGTGTAGTGTTCATCTCGCCTGGTAAACTTGCTCCTTATACCTCGCCTAGTGAACGTGTAGTTGCCACTTCCTTCTGGTGCCAGTTCTTTTACTTCACCTTAATCACTTATTCGCCGTATTCGCGCCTTCGTGTTCAAATTAATTATTTACTGTCTCCGTGGGGCGCAAGAATCTTCTTTCCTCGCCACCGTGAAGAATCACTCACCTTCCGCACCTGGGTTCTTCTAGTACCATCAGCCACTTCACCCGCTTCCACGAAGCACTCCAACCCCCTTCCTCTCTCCTCAAATTTTTCTTTCGCCAAATTACACACATACATACGCACACCTGCACTCACACTGATTCACACACACCCACTTCCTCCTTCTTCAGTCCGCCTATCACTTCAGCGTCACGCCCTCAACTCATCACTCACCGTCAACTAAGGGTAAGTCTCATTTTCATTTCTTTGCACTGTTTTTTTCATTCCGCTTCTTGGCGTACGCTCGCCACCGCGCCTTGGGTGTCTGCCGCGCAGACAGTATGTTTGGTTGATATAAGAAGTTTCAAGAAAATCATCGGAGCCATTTTTAAGAAAATCGCAAAAGAGTGAAAAAAAAAAAAAAAAAAAAATCATTTAGTAAAGTGGTAAAGCACTTCCGGTTATCCGATTTTTTTTCCAAACTCGGAATTTCAACAACATATTCAATTTTAATTAATATTGTTTAGATAACAGAATTGTCTAATAAACTGAAATAGCACTTTAGTGGGAAAAAACTAACCTCACCTCTCCATCATAACTGATCCTTAAATATGCATTTTCCCGGAGAAATGTGTCAAATAAAAAAAATTGTAGATCGTTGTATGTGTAGTTGATGTACGAAGTTTGAAGAAAATCGTCGGAGCAATTTTTTTTTTTTTGAGAAAAATGCAAAGAAGTAAAAAAAAACAACAACTAGTAAAGTGAAACTTTCGGTTGAAGAATTTTGACAGATAACGTACGTACTGTCTGATCCCATGGTTTTAATCCAAACGGAATATCAAGTTTGAACTTTCCCCACGGTTTTTCGTTTTTGAGCTATGTTGTTCACATATATATAGACACACACACATTTTGAGTGAGTGTGTGGTTTGTGAATATTATTATTATTATTATTATTATTATTATTATTATTATTAAATCACTAGTGATCCACCGTTTCCCTAACTCGATCATCACAATCCTGACATGTGGGACTGGACGTCGTTCCTATTTTATGTAAATGACTAGCCGCTCATGTGTGTCCAGTCACTATACCAACTAAGGTTCTCAATCTTATTTTGCTCAGGGAGGAAATCTGAAAACCACTTAGTTAATTGAGACAAACGGGAGGTTGTCCCCTTTAATTTATTACACAATAAACATGTATATATTCTCCTGAAAACTTGCTTTTATGGTCAGCCCTAATTAAAAGTTTCGTAAGCTTTTATAGTGAATTTCATTGAAAATTTGTCAATGTAACTGTCCTAAATTGCAATTAGATAAAAGTTATGTTACTTTTTTTTTTACAGCAGATATTATTTATTACATTCCCTTACTCCCTAGTATGAGGGAAATGGCGAAATTTTCGCGATACCGAGTTTTCACCAAAAATATTCAATTTGAGGTCCCCTGAATCTAAAAATGTGGTTTTAAGAAAGTAGTCTGTGTGTGTGTGTTTTTTCCCTGGAGAGAGTAACCCTAACGCCAGGGAGTTTATTTTTCCACATACTCTATTAGATTACAACATGTGTTATTACATCATTATTAGAATAAATAACTAATTTGTACAACCAAGAAAATCTAAAACATTACAAATGAAGAAAATGAAAATTGCCAATTATGGATAAAATTAAGAAATAAAAACTCTAATATATGAAGTCTAATCGCAGATCTTTTACGTTAATAGATTTAATAAAATCAATAAAAAATTTTTGCGTGCTTTTTTGCATTCACCAGATTTTTCTTCTCCACCTTCCAGTAGCCTCCTGTGATCAATATCTGCTCGGATGAGTCTACATCTTTTTGCCTCATATCTGTTGCAATCATAAAGAATGTGGTCCACGCTCTGAACAGTTGCACCATCACATGGGCAAGCATTTGATGTGATTATTTTAAATCTACGCAGATACTCCTTAGCACGTCCGTGACCCGTCAATATCTGAGTGAGCGCGTAGGATATCTCGATGGGAGACTCAAACTTGTGCTTTATTTCGGGAAAAAACTCCCTAGTCAAAGCGCCTGTCTCTGAAAGAGGACCAACTTTGCTGCCATTCTTTTAGAACATCTTGATGTAATAGGCCAGAAATATAGCTTATTGGTAGCTTTGTTTACTATGTTTACAGCACTTCACACAAGGTCGATTCGGCCCCAGAGTGAAGAAGGAAAAAAAATACCTGATATAAACTATTTGGTAAAGTCGCACCCCCGGTTGAAGGATTTCGAAAAACAGAAAAACCTTCTTGTAGGATCCAACGATGGTACCTTACATATATAATTGAATATCAAGAATTGAGTGTTTCTTAAGTTTTTTCCTTTCTTAACTATTTGCACAAAGATGGCGGAAGACACCAAGATGGCGGAAGACACCAAGATGGCGCAAAAATGAGAGAGATGTGACTTTTAACAGTGCGATAAAAAAAACTTATAAAAGTTACGGAAAAAAGCGGAAATTTAAAAAAGTAAGTTAAGACAAGATATTCTTGGTGCCGTAAATGTGTTTCAAGAAATATTTGAAGACTTTAAAACAGAAGTATTAAATGAAGAGTTAAATGCTGGCCAGTTGGCAAACACACGGTAGCCAAAGTCTTATAGTTATGCTGTGAAGAAGGAAGTAAAGCTAAAATCGGTAAGTAGACCTGTGTGTGTGTGTGTGTGAGTGTATATATATATGAACAGCATAGTACAAAAAACGGAAAGCCATAGAAACTTGAAATTTGATATTCCGTTTAGTTATTACCATGGGATCTCACAGTACGTTATCTGTCAAAATTTCCCAACCGGAAGTATTATTTTACAAATTGTATTTTTCAATTTTATGCGATTATCTCCTCAAAAGAAGGGCTCGAAACATTTTTCTTCTTCAAACTTGGCGTAGATATACTATACATACAAAGAGCTACAACTTTTATTTGAAACGTTTCTCCGGAATAATTCATTTAAGGGTACTTTTGGATGGGATGGGTGGGGTCACGGCTTTCTCCTAAAGTGCTATTTCAGTTTATTAGACAATTCTATCATCTAAATGGTGTTGATTAGAATTAAATATGTTGTTGAAATTTCGCGTTTGAATTCCGGATTAACGGAAAGAGCGTTCACTTTACTATTTTACTAAATAATTTTTACTTTCTCTTACTCCTAGTAAGAGGAAGTATTGTAATCATGTCAAATTTTCGATATTGAGTTTTCACCGGAAATATCCGTTTTGAGGTCCCCTGAGTCTAAAAAAGTGTCTGTGTGGGTATGTGAACAGCATAGCTCAAAAACGAAAAATCGTAGAAAGCTGAAACTTGATATTCCGTTTAGGTATCACCATGCGATCTGACTGTGCCTTACCTGCCAAAATTCCTCAACTGGAAGTACCACTTTACTAGTTTTTTTTTTTTACTTTTTTGCGTTTTTCTCAAAAAATGGCTCCAACGATTTTCTTTAAACTTGGTATATCAACTACATATACAAGGAGCTATAACTTTTATTTGAAACATTTCTCTGGAAAAATTCATTTAAGGGCACTTTTGTGGGAAGGGGAAGGTTAGGTTAACCTCTAAAATGGTATTTCAGTTTATTAAATAATTCGGTCATTTAAATAATATTAATTAGAATTAAATATGTTGTTGAAATTCCGAGTTTGAGAAAAGTCGGATAACCGGAAGTGCTTTTGTTTTAACACTTTACTAAATGATTTTTTCACTTTTCGCGATTTTCTCAAAAATAGCCCCGACGATTTTCTTGAAACTTCACATATAAACTAAACATTCAAAGATCTACAACTTTTATATAAAACATTTTCCTGGGAAAATTCATTTAAGTGCACTTTTAGGAGAGGGGTAGGGTTACAGCTTCCTGTAAAGTGGTATCATACTTGATTATACAACTCTATCATCCAAATGAAATTAATTAGAAATAAATAGTTGGCCAAAATTCCGGGTGTGAAGAAAATCAGTAAACCGGAAGTGCGCTTTTACTGAATTTTTTCAGTTTTCGACAATTTCATTAAATTTGGTACACAAACTATAAAATTTGTCTATTATAATTTTGAGAACTGGAGTAAGAGAAAGTTGTGTGAGTGTTTCACACCAGATTTTTTTTTACTTAGTTTAGCGATTTTCTAAAAAATAGTTCCAACTATTTTCTTTAAAAATTTCACACGCTGTATACAGCTGTACACGTATAAACATGTACACATTGCATATCATTACAGGTATATGTATCGGTTTTATATGGAATAGTTCTCCCGAGAAAGGAGAGAAATTAGTGAGGAAGGGTTTTTAAGAAATAAGCTAAAATGAATGCTGAACAGTATATAATAAAATAGAGGCATTAAACTGCTAGGACTTAATAAGCAAATAGAAATTAGAATTTAGGCTGAGTAAAGAGAAGGTAGTAGTAGTTGGTTGCTGACGCGTTGTAACTGCTGTCCTGAAGATTCACTTGTAGGGCTAGCGCAGCTATATATATATATATATATATATACAGAGTCTCCCACTCTAGTCTGGTCTAAATAGCAAGAAGGGATTCTCAATTTTGTGTGTGGGTGTCTCTCTCTTTCTGCTTTAGATCCCTCTCTTCAGATCCTATTAAATATTCATGGGGAGGAATGACTACAGGCTTCTTCCGAATTAAGTGCCATATCAATGTAGTGTTTTTTCAGCTTTAAAATAGTAATAGTTGAAATGTATTGTTAAAATTTGTGACATGGTAATTGATGGCAGTATAGATTTTGTTTGTGATTTTTAAGAACGATTGTATTATTGCTCCTTTATTAACGAGACAAAATAATAAAGGAAATTTTTGTTTTATTTAGGCCGAAGTATTGTCATTGTTATAAGATGGTGATAAAATGAACCGCTTTTTCAGCCAAGCTTGATTTTATTTTTTTCACATATATAGTGGTTTACAGATTTTTCTTTTTTTCCCCTTACGTTTCGGCACTAAGCGTGCCATCGTCTGAGGAGTACATATTACAATCTGCTTTTACATATAATTTGTTCTATAGGCTTCGTTATTTATTTATTTTTGCTAAGAGTCTGTTATATGTCTAATTCGTCTAATTTTAATTAAAACTTTAATCTGCTATAAATTTTTAATTAGGACCACGTGGTTTTCTTATTGCATACTTTTCTTTATTATTTTTTTTATTTTATTTTTTTTAATTTTTTTATTTTTTTATTTTATGGCAGATTAAAGTTTTAATTAAAATTAGACGAATTAGACATATAACAGACTGTTAGCAAAAATAAATAAATAACGAAGCCTATAGAACAAATTATATGTACAAATTATAAGCAGATTGTAATATGTCCTCCTCAGACGATGGCACGCTTAGTGCCAAGCTTTTTTAGTACCGCTTTTTCAGCCAAGCTTGATTTTATTTTTTTCACATATATAGTGGTTTAGAGATTTTTCTGGGAAAAAAAGAAAAATCTGTAAACCACTATATAGGGTGACCAGAGTTATATGCTCCACCCACTTTTTTTTTAAACGGCGGGAAATTTCGAAAAAATAGAAAACACGTATTTAATCATTTTTAGTCTAGTTTATTTTCAGTGATTGAACCATTTTTTTATACCCCAATATCCCGAGATACAGCACCCAACTTTTTTTTTTCAAATGGAACATTATATTTTTTTTTGCATATTTTTATAGTAATTGAGCCTCTAAAAAAATAAAATAAAAAATTTTTAAAATCTGTTAGGTTTTTCAAAAGTTATGGTAAAACAAATATGAAAAACAAATTTCAGTTTAATGTCAAAATTACCTTATTTTTTCTTTAAGAAGCTCTTCAAACTGGGCACCATCAACGGATAGGCAAGCCAAAGCTCTGGACTCCCACGCTCTGTTTGTAGCAGCACTTAGGTGGCAAAGTCAACATCTAGGCAGGCTAGAGTTATTCAACGTTCCATATCTTCGACTGAAGTCATGGGATTAAGGTTACTGTACACTTTATTTTTTAGATATCCCCACAAAAAATGCACAATTTTATGGACTGATGAATCAAAGTTTACCAACAATGGCCTTCTTAATCGTTGGAACTTTAGAATATGGGCAGAAGAAAATCCACAAGTTACCTTCGCCACACGCCATTAGGTTGTTTTTCTACAAATGTTGGAGTTTGAGGAAACCAACTAATCGGCCCATACTTCTACAGAGGGAACTTAACTGGTGAAAGGTATCTAACTTTTTTAAGAGACATTTTGCCAGTTTTGCTTGAAGATGTTCCTCTAAAACGTCGGTTAGATATATATTTTCAACAGGATGGTTGCCCGACACATAATGCGAGAGTTGTTCGACGTTACCTGGACAGAAATTTCCACGAAAAGTGGTTAGGAACTCATGGTCCGATCCAATGGCCACCTCGACCTCCGGACTTAACCCCAATGGACTATTTTTTGTGGGGATATCTAAAAAATAAAGTGTACAGTAACCTTAATCCCGTGGCTTCAGTCGAAGATATGGAACGTCGAATAACTCTTGCCTGGCTAGATGTTGACTTTGCCACCTAAGTGCTGCTACAAACAGAGCGTGGGAGTCCAGAGCTTTGGCTTGCCTATCCGTTGATGGTGCCCAGTTTGAAGAGCTTCTTTAAAGAAAAAAGAAGGTAATTTTGACATTAAACTGAAATTTGTTTTTCATAATTTAAATTGCCATAACTTTTGAAAAACCTAACCGATTTTAAATTTTTTTTTTTTTTTTTTATAGAGGCTCGATTACTATAAAAATATGCAAAAAAAAATATAATGTTCCATTTGAAAAAAAAAAGTTGGATGCTGTATCTCGGGATATTGGGGTATAAAAAAATGGATCAATCACTGAAAATAAACTAGACTAAAAATGATTAAATACGTGTTTTCTATTTTTTCGAAATTTCCCGCCGTTTAAAAAAAAAGTGGGTGGAGCATATAACTCTGGTCACCCTGTATATGTGAAAAAAATAAAATCAAGCTTGGCTGAAAAAGCGGTTCATTTTATCACCATCTTATAATAATAAAGGAAAGTTTAAGACAATTATTGCATAAGGAGAAATAATAGATCGCAAAATTGGCATTGTAAATCTACCTTGCTCAAACATTTTCAACCATAAATTAAATGATATAATCT
This sequence comes from Triatoma infestans, assembly GCA_011037195.1. Taxonomy (NCBI): domain Eukaryota; kingdom Metazoa; phylum Arthropoda; class Insecta; order Hemiptera; family Reduviidae; genus Triatoma; species Triatoma infestans. The sequence goes on from JAAEAF010000418.1 coordinate 112,479, forward strand.
GATGTTAAATACTCAATTGTCGTTTTTTTTCTTTTTTTTTTTTTGCAGTAAAAACCATTTTAAATTGACTCATTTTTTATTTAAACCAAATATTTTTACACATAGGTGGTGTTGAAACTGTAACCGAAAGTGGATGATACGTTGTTGGCACTTAAATAGCATGTCACAAATATTGAGGGTACTTCGACTTTTTGTTTTTTTAAATATTTTGCGTACCCAGGAGATCTCAAAGCATGTACTTTCTGTAAAAACTCAATTTCAAAAATTTATTATGATTGCAGTACTTTCTCTTATTAGGGGAGTAAGAGAAAGTAAAAATTGTGAAATTGTAAGAGATATTGTTTTTGTGTTTTGTAATAGTTGAGTCAGTCTGTGTTGAACTGTTGTAGTGAGCGGACGTGTCCAAGGGTCACTTTTAACTCAGCAGCAGAGTACATACAGGCATTTATACAATGAAATATTTCTATTTATATATAATTTTTCTTTTCGGAACAGGTTTTCTTTCCAATTTGTTTTTTTCTTCTTTTATTTTTTTGGAAAAGAAGGTATTCCTCTTTTCTTTTTTTATTTATTGCTAATATTTTCTTTTATTTTAGTGGAAGAAATAATTTGATATATTTTTTATATTATTTCAGCGGTTTTATTAATATATTTCAATTTTTATTTACTTTAATATCTATTTAGTTTAATTTTTTTTTCAAATTTTCTTAAGGAATTGTATTTTAAGAAATGGAGGATAATAGTAAAGGGCAAGTGGGCATACCACCGGACATCTCTATGGAAGTGAGTGGGATAAATTATAAAATAGAAAATAATAATATAATTTATAGTAAAATTAAGGGCAATTTAGTTATGGAATATAGGACTGAAGATCTCGGTCCATTCCACATAATTATAGAAAGTGAAAATATCGCAAAAGCTGGCATTTCACGACTACACCCAATGCCAATGGTGTATTGGAATCAGTTATCGGATTCCAGAGGTATTGGAGTCAGATGTCTTGAAGAGGGGATTGATATGAAGAATAGGCGGAAGTTAGTTTAGAGATTTCAGAGAGTTATTGCTCAAAATACGAAACACTGAATTTTCAAAAATAGACTATATTTTAACAATAATTTAAATGTTTGAAATAGGTAACTACAATTAATATAAAATTATTGAAATAGATAAATAATTTAAAGTGATTTAAAGACATAAAACTACAAACAATTTAAAATGATTTAAATAGATAAAACTAAGATGCACAACTATAAAATGATTGATGAATAAGTATATGTTTTAAACCTTGTATAGGGACGCGCTCGCGAAACTGATGTGATACTGCTGCTGTAATCGTGTAGAACTGATTGTAACTGATGTAGAACTGATGATATACTGATACTATAATGATGTTGTACTGATTGTGACTGATACTATAATGACCCTCCTCCAGAGAGGCGAAGTTTATATTGGTATCACTCAAACATTGACAGGTGTGTAAGTGATAGTCACACTAAGACATCTCTCGCAGTGTGCCGACCTTGGTCAGGTCGGTCACCAGTGTGATTTAGGTCAGTGGCCAGATTGGCGACAGATGGTCGCCCTTCGGTGATTATCAAAGACTGGTGGCCTTGAGTGTTTGTTGGCCCTTGTATGAAAGAAATATCGGCCAGGTGGCTTCTGTACAATAATGATCCTTTTTAGCGGTGCTTCTCTTTGACCGTGTGTATTGACCCTTGTTTGAAAAGGTTTTTGTTTGGTGCGGCTCTTGTCTTAATGATAGCGGCTGGCTGGAGCCACTAGTTATAAATTATATCCTTTCTTCTTAAGATATTGATATGACATTACAATGGGTAAACTGCTTTTTATCAACCACCCGGATATTGCTAGAAATATCGATGTGATAAAGAAATTAGGAATTAACAGGGTGAGGGTAGAATTAAATAATGCTGTCTCAGCAAACAAACTAATCACCTCCAAAATTTTGAAAGAAAAAGGTTTCAAAGCGTATATTCCTACTTATTTATTACAGAGGAAAGGTGTTATCAGGGGCGTTGATACTGAGTTGAGCGAAAAAGAGATAAAAGATGTGTTTAGAGGTCCAAACGGAACGAATCTAGAAATTTTAGAAATAAGACGTATTATGCGAAGAGTGTCCGACGGTGCGACAAATGACAAAAAATTAATAAACACATAGTCGGTTTATTTAAATATCAGAGGACAATCCTTACCTGCATTCGTATATATTCATTACGTTTGCTGTTCAGTACATACTTACGTGCAGAACTTCATTCAATGTAAAAAATGCCTGAGATATGGTCATTTTGAAGACCAATGCAAAGGCAGAATTAGGTGCGATAAATGCGGTGGAGAACATCGTAAAAGTGAATGTAGTGTAGAGGAGACCAAATATGTAAATTGTGGTGGCGCTAGCCATACCGCTACGAACCGCGATTTGTGCCCTCGATACAAAAAAGAAAAAAATTATAAAACAAGTGATGGCAGAAAATAATATTCCTACAATGATGCTAGACCCTTTCTAGAAAATAATTCCTTTTCTGCTATCGCAAATAATGTGCCGAATATTGAAAATTTAAAAGAATTTCCTCTTTTAAATAAAAGTAATATCCCCATAGGCAGAACTTGCGCTTCTCGTGCCTCTTATAAAAGAACCACTAAGAGAACTAGAATACTATTTCCACCTTCTTCACCTGGAGAAAAATTAGATAAGTACTTGTTTCAAGAACAAGTTAGTAAGAATGTGCCAGGAGGGTTAATCCAAAATAATCCATACCGGCCCATGTATAGAGCTAATAAAACATTAGTAAAGCAAGGAAGTGACAATCTGTGTCAAGAATTAATATGTGAAGCGGTATTTTCTATTCTTAAGAATATTCAGTCAATTGATAAGAAAGATCTAAAAGATGACGTAATAAAATCAATGATTAGGGAAAGAATAGAAACAACAAGAGAAGGATAATATAACTAATTTGTACTAAAAATAATCTTCTAATTTAATAATAATAATAGTAATAATAATTCAATAATGTATTATATCTGTAAATATGTTAAGATATAATTTCAAATTTAGTTTACACATAGGTATGAATGAAACAACGAATTTGGCTGTCTGTTTCGACTATGTAAGTGTGTATTCCTCTACATAACATTCCATTTAACTTGTATATTCGTATGTCTGAAATCGAATAGGTTTGCATGTTTTAGTGTATATAAAATGTTATTTAGCATGTACATAAATTTGTGTGAAAGTAAGTATGTCTGTAGTATTATGAACATAGTTTGTAAATAATGTAAATATGCTTCCAGCTATGATTTTAAAAGTTGCAAAATAATTTTATTTAACATCTTTTCATGCATAATTTGAATATCATGCAATGGAATGCGAGATCAGTGATTAATAAAAAGGCCGAATTGGAAGGACATTTTTTGAATAATTGGATTTTTTTTTTTTTTTTTTTTTTTTTTTTTTTTTTTTTCCTGGCATTGACATGTTTATCATTCAGCCATATATGCTTATGCGTTATAGAACTGACTACATAATTATTGCCTCAAACATTCATTCACGGATCTAACCTAATTCATTCATGCAAATAAATACAAACACGCCAATAAATACATTCGCACGATTAGCTCTAAAACCTAACGCGACTCATTCATACTAACAACCAGACCAACATTCATACGGTGGGGTGGAGTACTCGATATTCCTCGCACCCCTATATACTTAACCTAATATATTAGACCTAAAATATATTTACACTATATACAGAAAATATATACATACTATGTACAAATGGATTGGTGTACTCGATATTCCAACCAATCCCGTAATACTTAATCCTAATCGCATACACTCACCTTTCATTCTCAAACACACAAACAGACATACTTTTACTACCCACAATCATATTGTCTAGCCAGTTCTATTAATTCACTCAACACATAAGCATTATTAGAAAATATAATGTCTTCATAACGGAAAGGGGCCTCCAAATATTTGTATAAAGTTCTAAAAATTACATCTCTTTTATCATTAAACTTAGGGCATTCCATTATTATATGTTTAAAGTCTTCATGCGTATTACATAGACTACAATTTGGGGAGGGTCTGACATTAATTTTATATAAGTAGGCACCACAAATGGCATGGTTTGATCTCAGTCTATTAATCGTCATAATTGTATATTTGTTCAGACCCAGCCCTTTGAACCATGGTTGTCTGGGTAATTTCGTAATCATCATTTTGTAAAATTTTCCTTTTAAATTAGTTTCATATTCTAATTGCCAGATATTGAGCATTCTATTAGTAATGTGGTTTTTAAATTCGGAGGGGGTTAATTTTATGTTTGCGGCCTCTCCAGTTTTAGTTGCTTCTTTAGCTATCATGTCCACGATTTCATTATCTTTAACACCGCAATGTCCTCTAACCCAGACAAAAACCACAGATATTCCCCTTTCCGTTAAAAGAGTCATTAATTGCATTATTTCTATAAATAGATGGTCCAAGTTAGGAGATTTACTCAAATTGGCTAATTTATTTAATACACTTTGGCTATCACTCAATATTATATATTGGTTATTATTACATAGTTTAAGAATATACTTAAGTGCCATTATAATAGCTACAGTTTCTGCAGTATAGATAGAGGCATATTGGTTTAGCTGCGCTAATTCACAAAATTTCAGTTGGGGATCATAAAAGGCACACCCTACTTTATTATCCAACTTGGAACCATCAGTAAATATTCTATAATTTTGCGGCCAATTTTTTCCCATATATTCCTCAAACACAGAATTCCTCCATTTTTGGGGTATTGCTCTGAGATCCACAGATTTATGAGTATTAATATTACAGTAGATATATTTGTACTCAGTGGAATATATAGGAAGATTATCGCTTGAATATACGAGTTTTCTGAATTGTGAAGTGTATATGAAACTGTCAGTAAAAATAGGTGCATCTTTCTTCTTCCAAAAGGAGTGTGTCAATACTTTTTCATTTAATACGCTAATTTGAGTATACAACTTGCTATTTCTGCTCATTAATTTTAATACATATCTATCAGAAATAATCTGCATTCTATGCCTTATTGGGGTTTCACAAGCTTCTGCATATAAAATATCTATTGGTGTACTGTTTAGAAATCCCAAGCATAGCCTTAGACACTTATTTTGTAATATTTCTAATGGCCGCAAAACTGTCTTTTTGGCTTGTCCATATAGGAAACATCCAAAATCTAATATCGCCCTTATGGTGGCTCTGTAATACAATAAAGAAATTTCTGGATCGGCGCCCCAATTTTTATGACATACGGCTCTTAAAATGTTCATGTATTTTCCAATTTTGACTTCTATATTTTTAACATGAATTTTCCAGTTAAGAGTTTTGTCCATTATTAAACCTAGAAATTTAGCTGATGTTTTGCAAGGAAACTTACAGCCGCTTAGATATAGCTCATTGGAGATATTTAACCTACGTTTCCTCGTAAACGGGACTAAACTTGATTTTGCTTCAGATATAGATAGGCCGTTTTTGACCGTCCATGGACATAATTTTCTTATAGCTGTTTTAAGTTCTTGTATACATTCTTCAATAGATTTCTTTGTTACATAGATGCAAACGTCGTCTGCGTACTGTAGCAGTTTTACGTTTTCCATAATGTTTTCTAAATCTTTAACATATACGGCATATAATATCGGGGCCAAAATGCTCCCTTGAGGCAGTCCAATTGATGTTAATAGTGGCCCTTCTACTTTGTCGTTTAATTTTACATATATGTTTCTATTTGAAATTAAATCAATAATATTTTTTATAAATTTGATGGGAAAGTTTTGAATTTTCATTTTTTCAGCCAAAATTGGAAGTTGAACGTTATCGTACGCAGAAGTAAAATCTAAAAACAAAGCTAAAGTTACTTTATTTGTTGTAAATCCTAAGAAGATATCCGTAGCTAATTGTATGTGGCAGTCATGTACAGATTTTCCCTTTCTAAACCCAAACTGGCTCTCTGGTAACATTTTATTATGTTCTAGCCACCACTCTAATCTATTCTTAATCATTCTTTCGAGTGTTTTCATTATACACGAAGAAAGTGCTATGGGGCGATAAGATTCACACTGGTGTCTATTTTTATTGGGTTTCAATATAGGAGTAATTAAATAATTTTTCCATTCGCTAGGAAATACCCCTCTCGTCCACATATCATTGTACAGTTTCAATAATACTAATTTTGCGGGGGCCGGAAGATTTTCTATCATAGGGTAGTGTATATTATCCATCCCCGGGGCAGTATTTGAATGTTGCTTAATAGCCTTATTTAATTCATTTATATTAAAAGGTTGCACTAGCATATGAGAAGGCTCATTATTAATTCTATTATAATCTTCATATTCTATTTTATTTTGAACGAAAGGGGGTGCCAATTTATTTATAAAATCGACGTACCAATCGCCCTGAACTAGCGGTATATTACTATTTTCTGGTTTTGATAACAATTTAAAATTTCTCCATATATCACCAATTGGTGTGCTTTTATTTAATTTCCCGCAAAATTCTCTCCAATGAGCTCTTTTACAATTTGTAATTATTAATTTAGTTTGAGCAGTTTGTTGTTTATATTTTAAAAAATTTGCATAATTAGGATTCTGCACATACTGTTTAAAGTTTAGTTTTCTTTTATCTATTGCCTCTTTACATTCGTTATTCCACCAGTTATAACATTTACTCCCATTAACATTTTTGTATTTTGGAACTGAATTTTCATTAGCTGAGTTCAGGGCAGAGATGAAGTCTGTATAGCTATTAATAGTATTTATATTTTTATTCATACTTTGTCCGAAAGAATACCAGTCTGCTTTTTTAATATTCCATTTACGCAAGTTCTGTCTACTTATTGTACTTATTATTTTATTGCTTGATTCGATAATAATCGGTATATGATTGGAACCCATGGAATCATCTAGGAGGGACCAATTAAATAAAGGGGCCAGCTGTGGAGAGCAAATAGTTATGTCTATGGCCGATTCATTAATTTGATTTATACTTTTAACTAAAGTTGGAAGCCCAGTGTTTAAATAGATCAAATTATTATCGTGTATTACTTCTAATAAAGAGCGGCCTTTGGCCTCTGTAAAGGTGGATCCAAAAACTTGGTTGTGTACATTAAAGTCGCCTCCTAGGATAAAAGGAGGGGGAATGCTTTTGATAAACTTATCCCATTCTGCATAACTGACACTGTTCTTTGGACTATTATAAATAGAAATAACTGATAATGCTTTTTTATTTTGAAAAGCTGGTAAAGAGATTCCCACGGCCATCAATTCGTTTATTTTATATAAATTTTTAATTTCGGTAAAACCTATTTTATTATTAATTAATATTGCTGTACCCGCTTTTCCGTCAATCCTGTCGTTTCTCACTATATTATAGCCAGTAAACTTGACTACAGAGTTAGGTTTAAACCAAGTTTCACTCAATAAAGCTATATTAACTTTTTCTTTGTGTAGACAGATTTCCAGACTTCCTTTATTTGCAATTGCAGATCTGGCATTCCATTGTAGTATAGTTAATTTATCATTTCCCATTTTTTTTTTTTTTGAAAAATAAATAAATAAATAAATAATATATACACTGTACAATAAAATACTATTTACAACCTAAAATAACATTTATTTACACATTGTACTATACACATTCATTTTCACTCCACTTATATACATAAAAATCATACATACATATATATACACACACACACATACACACACACGCACGCGCACACATTCATACCTAAGTTAAAAACAGACGTATGTACAGACAACATGATCACAAACATACATGCATACCTACACATACACACACATATATATATATATGTACAAACATGCACACAAGTAACATGAACTAGTGTGGTACTAGTTAAGTACAGTGTTTAAGTTAAAATATTTTAAAAAATAAAAGTCTTACATTTCTCTTACATCGCTTCATTTAAACTTTTTAGTCTATCTTTAATTATGGATTTCAGTTTATCTTCCGGCATAACTTTTAATTCGTTTGAATTTATACTCTTTAATATAGAGTTCATCGCTTCAAACATAATTTCTAGATCGTTTTCAGCACTCAATGGTTTTAGAACCTTCTGAGTTTCTGTGGGTTTATAGGGATTCTTTGGGATCAGGCCACCAGGTACATTTTTCTCCATTCCCTGACTGAATAGTTGTTTATTTATTTCTTTTTGATCATAGTTCGGAGAATCTCTTCTAAATCTCTTTGTGGCCCTATTCACCGTTATCGTAGAAGCATATTGTCTATTGGGGTAAGATGTTTTATTTAAAAGAGGGAATTCTTTCAAATCATCGAGTGTAGGAATATCTTTACCAGCTAATGCTGAAAACGAATTGTTGTTTTCAAAAAAATTCCTAGCTTCCATATACGGTAAATTATTTTCGGCCATTATTTGTTTAATTGTTTTTTCTTTTTTAAAACGAGGGCACAGATCGTGTTTCGAAGCTGAATGACTAGTACTTCCACAATTTATACATTTGGTATCTGTATTATTACATGCGCTAGCTTCATGATTTTCCCCACATTTTTCACACCTAATATTTCCTTTACATTGGTCTTGAAAATGTCCATACCTCAAACATTTTTTACATTGTATTACCCTTTGAATATAATTGTGAACTTCACATCTTACGTAATGTATATATACATATTGAGGTATGTGCTGGCCCTTACTGTGATTAATACAGACTGAGTGGGTATAAATTTAATTTCGTTTGTTTCTCTGTCTGTTACCCTTCGTTTTAATCGTCTTAAATCCAATATTTCATATTTATGCCCCAAAGGACCCCTAATAACCTCTTTAATTTCATCGTCGCTTAATTCAGTGTCTATCCCTCTTATTACAGCTCTCCTTTGTAATAAGTATCTAGGGATATATGCCTTAAATTCTTTTTCTTTCAGAACCACAGATTTAATAAGTTTGTTGGCAGAAACCCCATTATTCAATTCGATTCTTATTCTGTTTATTCCCAATTTTTTAATTGAGTCAATATTGTTTGCAATTTCGGGATGATTTACATATAACAATTTCCCAATAGACATTGGATGAATTCTGGAAATTCCCTTTTTCTCTTTATTTAGACTTTCTATAATAACGTAATATGGCCCCAAATCCTCATATCGATATTCCATAGGAATACTTAACATATCCAATTCATTATTTTTCCCAACATTTAAATTCAGATCAAGCCCTTTATCAATTCCCTTAGCCCCTTCATTTTCCATATCAATGTCTGGCGGAACCCCTACCTGCCCCCTACTGTTGTCTGTCATATTAAATTAAAGAAAGATGAATAAATAAAAATTTCCAATTAGGAAAGAAATAAAAGAAAGTAAAATAATAATAATAGATAACAAAATACGTTACTATTACCTAAAAAGTAATTAAAAATACGAAATAAAAAGGTACTTCTTTTTTAAAAAATAAAAAAATAAAATAAAATAAACTTAAACTTTTGAAGAAAACTAAAAAGAAAATCACTGTTTAATAATAATAGTAAAATAAATAAGAAAAATAAAATAAATGGTTTAATCCAACCTTTAATAAAAATAAAAATATCCCCGAAAAGAAAAAGGAAAGCAAAAAGAAAAAGAAAATGAAAACTAACTGAAATTCAAAACTTGTAAAAAGTAAAAAAAGAAAGTATGAGAAAAGAAACTGAATAAAATGTAAGTAACAGTCTGTATATCACAGCCGCAGTGGGAATAATTGGATATAGTAGCCCTATCAGAGACTTGGTTTCGGCCAGGGTATACTTATTTATTTAAAGGGTATAACATCTTTAGAAAAGACCGAGCTGACGCTAGATCTGGAGTCGCCTTATTAGTCAAAAATTGCATTAATTATAAAGAACTCGGTAATATTTACAACATAAATGAATTATTGCATGTTGCCGTCGAACTGATGCTTCATTATAATAAAATATTCAATATTATCTCACTTTACAATAGTCCGACTAATAACATTTCAATAAATGAATGGAAAAACTTTTTTAATAGCGTACCAAAGCCAGTTTTAATTCTGGGGGATTTTAATTGTCACCATACGGCAATAGGCTAGAGCTGGTCAGATAGAAAAGGAAAGCATTTATTAGAGGCGGCTCACGAAGAAAATTTAATTTTTCTGAATGACGGGTCTCCAACTTATATAAATAATATGATTCAAAGAAATATTTCTGCAGTAGATATTTCTATCATTTCGAGAGACGTAGCACATATGTTCGATCGGCGAGTGGACTCTGACCGTTTGGGATCTGACCACCTTCCGATAATAATAACCACAAATCAGCTAGGCTTAAATAAACAAATATACAATAATACATGACAATGGAACGTAAACAAAGCGGATTGGGATAAATTTAAAGAATATTTATGTAATACTGATTATAATTATAACTTAAAGTATAATGGACTTCATTCAAAAAATTAATGAGGCGTGTAATATATCGATGACCCCTTTTAATTGTAATAATGAAATTAATAATTATTGTATCTGGTGGAACGATGAATATGCCCGAGCAATTAGAGAGGGGAAGAAAGTTTTTCAAAATTATAATTCTAATTCCAATTTTTCTAATTTTTTAAATTACAATAAGAAAGTAGCAATCGCCAAAAGAATTATTAAAAAAGCCAAAAATAATCATGGCGCGATTTTTGCAATTCTCTTAATAAGCCACCCCTATTAAGCATGTTTGGAATCGAATTAAACAAATTAAAAATCGACAAGTAGAAAATAGCCAACCTATGATTGCACACTCATGGGCGGGTGAATTTCTTAAACCACTCGCTCCGGATCATGTGTCACAGCTGATAACATTCCACTTCGGGAGTCAAGAGGCTCATTTTCTCACTAATAAATTTTCTTTGAATGAACTTTTAAACGTCATCAAAAAGACTGTGAATACCTCTCCGGGTAAGGACCAAATATCATATCCCATTTTAAGAAACTTACCCAATTCTTCACTTTCTGCCTTATTGTTAACTTTGAACAGTATTTGGGAGAATGGATCGTGCTCTGAGACATGGAAGGAATACATAGTAGTACCAATTCTTAAAAAGAATAAACAGCCCAACTTATGCGATTCTTATCGCCCTATATCCCTCTCGTCATGTGTCCTTAAAACATATGAAAGGTTAATTAAAAACTGCCCAGAGTGGTGGTTAGAAAGTAATAATAAACTACCGGAGACACAGTATGGTTTTCGCAAGGGAAAATCTACAATGGACGCTATAGGGAAGTCAATAACTAATATAAAACAAGTGATGACAGAAAATAATATTCCCTACAATGATGCTAGACCCTTTCTAGAAAATAATTCCTTTTCTGCTAGCGCAAATAATGTGCCGAATATTGAAAATTTAAAAGAATTTCCTCTTTTAAATAAAAGTAATATCCCCATAGGCAGAACTTGTGCTTCTAGTGCCTCTTATAAAAGAACCACTAAGAGAACTAGAATACTATTTCCACCTTCTTCACCTGCAGAAAAATTAGATAAGTACTTGTTTCAAGAACAAGTTAGTAAGAATGTGCCAGGAGGGTTAATCCAAAATAATCCATAGCGGCCCATGTATAGAGCTAATAAAACATTAGTAAAGCAAGGAAGTGGCAATCTCATAAGTATGAATGAAACAATGAATTTGGCTGTCTGTTTCGACTATGTAAGTGTGTAATAGGATTTACTTTAGATAAATCCACAGTAGGTATCTTTTTAGATATTCAGGGCGCCTATGATCATGTCATAATACCAATTCTGGCAAATAAAATGGAAAATTTAGGTATTCCTATAAAACTAATTAGAAACGTAATAAATATATTGACCGAAAGGTTAATATACCTGAAAATCAATAATAAGTTAAAGGACCACTAGTAGCCAGGATAGGAATTCCGCAAGGAGGGATCCTATTACTTTTAAGTATGAAGGGTGCGAGGAAAATAGAGTACTTCACCCCAAAGTAGATTTAAGCATGTTTGTGTGTGTCTGATATTTATTAAGAATGACTGTATTTATTAGGATGGATGTTACTGCAGTTGTGTGAGATAGGAATAGTTTTAGTTTGCTTGTAATTTGATGGATGTGCGTGAATGTGAATGAAGTATAGGGGTATCAATGCCGGTCAGGGGTGGCAACTTCTGGTCGTTGCGGCCATCTTCTTGCACTTTGTAAATATGTAAATATTGTAAATAATTGGGAGCCACTATTTTCAGGACGGGGTGGGCCTGGCAGCCTGGACTGGCACCCCGGTACTAGTGTGAACGAGAGAGTGAATGCTGTGTAAATAGATGTAAATATTATAAATAGAATTTTAGAAAGAATAGAAAACTCATTCAATGTTCCAACCTCCACATTTTAATTAATCTATATGCTGCCTTTCAGTCAATTTCAAATTAGTAGGGAAATTTTATAAAGTTTTCTCTCAATCAGATTCCATTTCTGACATTGGATTATGGCTCAATAACTAATGCTATGGTCTCTGCAGCCAAGACCAAAAAAAAAGAAAAAAAGTTGAGAAACTTGATTTTGTTCATAATTAGAGGTAACTTTAAAAAAAAAATGCAAACAAAAAATAAGAAATATAACAAATCTTAAACTGAATTAAAATCTGATTTATAGAACATAACAACGAAAAGCAAACTCTATATCTTAGCAGAGAATAGTGTATAAATTATAAGGTGATATAGCAATTACGCAGGATGGGTTACATAAGCAGGGTGCTTTTACTGTCTGGTCCGCCCTACTGTAAGGATAACCTAAGGATTTAGGATGCCACATTACGATACATGGTTCCAACTAAATTAAGTTCTAAACATGAGCTTTTATAATATTGTCCCAATATAATATAATCTACTACATTAAATTAATAATCATAAATTCCAATCCAATAATTTTAATTAATATTTTTGTCTATTAAGGTTAAGTAATGTTAAGCTTTTCCTCTAAAGTACCATATAAGTACAATGCATAGTTCTACCGCATACATATTATTATTATACAGGATGTCCCAAGGTATCTGGATAATGACTTTTTATCGGAAACTATGATAGCTAGAAAAAAACTAAAAAAATACGTGTCCCCATAGATTTTTGTTAGAAATCCAAATTTAATTTGCTAATTTGTTTTGGTGCTTCCAGAAAGAAGATACAGGCACTAACTTCATTTTTTCAAATGAGGAGGCGTGGTTTTTATTTAAGAAATAGATTCCTCCTATTTTTTGTAAGAAAAATTTACTTGAACGGTTTTTTTTTTCTGTGAACGATATTTTACAAGTTACGAATGAAAACATGATTCTTATAAGAAATTTCAAAATGATAATATTATAACGGGTTTTTTTTATTGAATAAGAAGAAAAGTGCTATTATATTATAAATTTTACTCCTCATTAATTACAGATCTTGCTCGAACTGGCCTCTACCATTAGAGATGCATAGACATGCTCTTTCCTGCTAATTGTACCTTACGGCCAAAGAAATAGCATCTCTAATGGTGGGGGCCAGTTTGAGCAAGATCTGTAATTAATGAGGAGTAAAATTTATAATAAAATAGTACTTTTCTCTTATTCAATCAAAAAACCGTTATAATAGCATTTTGCGATTTATAAGAATCATGTTTTCATTCATAACTTGTAAAATATCGCTCACAGAAAAAAAACTGTTCAAGTAAATTTTTCTTACAAAAAATAGGAGGAATCTATTTCTTAAATAAAAATCACACCTCCCCATTTGAAAAAATGAATTTGGTGCCTGTATCACGCTTCTGGAAACACGAAAACAAATTTTGCAAATTAAATTTGGATTTCTAACAAAAAAGACTTCGGGAGACACGTATATTTTAATTTTTTTTTTAGCTATCTTAGTTTCCGATAAAATGTCGTTATCCATATACCTTGGGACACCTGTATATTTCAAGTTGGTAGAATTACAAAAATTAAGAAAATAATCGCTTAACCGGAAGTGCGACTATACAGAATAGGTTTTTGAGATTTTTTTTGGAATTGTCTCGTAAACGACTAGGTATAATAATATCCTTTAAACTATGTAGAAATGCTGACGTAAACTTATCACTTTTATTTGCAACATTCTTCCAAAAATAAAATTGATTTCAGGTAATTTTGCGGCATTTGTAACGTTAAATTTCAAACGTTACGTATAAGGAGTTGGTACAATGTTATTTGCGCTCTCGTATGGACTAAACTGTAATTACTGCCTGGTTGGCACTACTTGTTTCCCTAGCTTCATATTTATGTTATAATGATGTTTTGTAGATATTTTCGTTAACAGCATATAAAGGGTTTCAACAAAAGTTGCTGTTCATACTAATTTCCCTGTATCTACAGCAGACTTATTGTTCTAAAACATTTATTTGCAAAATTTGTGATAACTGTACGAAGGATGACTTTAGATGACTGATATTAACGAAATTGAATGTATTATAGAATTTCTACTGGAGAAAATGTTTTTCAACAATCGAAACTTAAAAAAAAAAAAATGTGAACGTTAAATGTTTGGTGGAGTGGCTATAAAGCGATTTAAAAGATGTATTGTAGTCGCTTTGTGTTATTGTTGGTCATAGAATTTAGTTGTCTGTAAAATGTACAATGTGTTAAACTGAGTGAGGGTAGGTAAGTGTGTGTGTGTGTGTGTGTTTTGTGTGCTAGAATTTGCCTGTGTTAAAACCAAGCATTTACACTCACCAACTAAACCACCTTTGCTGACCCTCTGCTCCCTCTGCTTTGGTATATGTATATATATATAAATATTTATATAAAGGGTGAGTGTTGGTGGTGTTAGTGTAATTGTTAAGTTCTTACTGTTAGCCTAGGCTTATCCCCAGGGATGTTAGAATTCCCAAATATGTGGCTATTCTACTTTCACCTACGAAGAATATAAATGTTATCTAGAACTTAGAAAATGACAAAATGCTCTGATATATGATTTAACGTTTCTTTATAATATGCATTTTGAAATGTGTTTTTTTTTTTTCAATTTAAAATTTGCTCCTTTATGTGAGTTGTGTATATTTTCCTGCGGGAAATAATCTTAAAACATCAGAGAATTTATGCTCTAGACCCTTCACTTATTTTGTGTATATTGGTAAAAAGTAACAATAAATTTATAAAATGATTACAATTACTATTTAATAACATCTCATATTGTTGTTATTTAGTTGTGATGTGATATGGAGATGGAGAAAATTTTCTCCAAAACGTTGGCAAAGCAAATTTAATTTTATTTAAACGTAACACCTATATTTCCAAAAAGAAACAGTTCATACTTACTAATATATTACATATTCATATTATAATAACTATATTAAATAAAATTAAATAAATAATAAATAAATTGAGTTTTACATAGAAAAAACAAAAAAACCATGGGTTTTTTAAAGTAATTCGCCGTAATTCTTGATCAAATTGTACAGATGTGTTGAATAAATGAACTCTTTTCAAATCTTCTCCAATTAAGACACTTCAGATACTATGTCAACAACACACATAAAAGATCCATATATTAGTAAATGTATTCACCAGCAGTTAATTAAATTTACAGTCGTCCTCTCCTTATTCTTTTTTCCTTTTTAACTAACAGAACTTTTTTTTCACTTTTAATTGATATTTACAACTGAAGAAATATACCTTCAACAAATAAATAAATTGAAATGAAATTAAATGATGTAGGTTGTAGTGTAGGTTGAATGCCATTTTTCTGTCTTGATTTAATAAGAACCACTTCTAGATGGTCTCACGAAACCATCTTCTATTCACCCGTCTGAGCAATTGTGATGAGTGAAATTTAAGGAAACGAGTTTTAGGTAGATCATGACGAAAGGAATTTGGAGCATTATGGATAGTAAGATGAACTCCCCTAGTTGGGGTTCATTGACAGTGTTTATTGAAGGATTTTTGGACTAAAGTGTTTGGATATGTTGGAAATTGGAACTCTGATTGTTCTCCAACAAAAGAATTTGCTACTACCACCAAGATCTTCACCAGCTACGGCTCCAGGCGGGCTCTCGCCCAGACCCTTCTGCGCTCATCGCCGCGACCCTCTTACTCGTCAAGACATAATAGTAGTATGAAACAAGCTATATAGTTAACAACATCGCAATTTAAAAAACTACAACATTAATTAACACACAGCTTATTAACTACCTTTGTCATTGACGGCAGAGTATTGGCACGACGCTACAGCGCCATCCATTTTCAGGGTTAGATGCCATATAAGTCACAGTGGTAGTAGGTTTTTTGTTTTGTACGTAGTATCTTCTTTAGCCTTGAAAATTTCTGAATCTTCTATCTAGTTTGAGTCCTTTGAATCTAGTATGAAGATTCCAAGTCAGTTTTTGATTAGCTAGAAAGAAACCAAAGTAACCTAAGTTGCCTATAGGGAGATTAGAATTTGGTTAATGTGAATCGATTCTACCCAGTAGTAAGAATGATTTATTTACTTTTATGTAGGTTAATTATTATCTTCCACTTTAAAAGCCAATATTCATGATATTGGGTGTGTTCTTATAGAAAGCGATAAGCATTTAGGGATTCAGAAGTTTGAGGTAAGGATTGTGTTTGGTACTTGTGTATGAAGAGGCCATATTGGGAAATTTTGTTTTGTTCTGTTGGTAATGGTGGGCAACTCATGTATTTAAGACTAATAAAAAAAAGTAATTGTATTTTGTTCATTCTATTGCATTGGTTTGAAGGTACAGTACAAATATAAATATTTTCTATTATTAACTTGCAATTTACCTTAAACTGTACTAGTAGACAAGTTAGTCAAAAAAACAGCATTGGAGATAAGATTATGTTCACTAAATAGTATCTGGGATAAATTTTGGAGTATTCAAGATGAAATTGAAGATGAATGTTTTGAAAATAAGGAATTTCTAAAGCAACAAGAGGTTGAGAGGGTAGAATTTGAGGTTAAGTTTTTTTAAAATTAAATCAAATTTATTACAACTAATAGAAAATTTTGAAACATTAAAGGTTAATAATGTTTCTGTGGACAGCACATTTGCACATAAAGAGAAGTTATGGGTAAAACTGCCCTCTATTAAATTGCCAA
The DNA here is from genome assembly GCA_011037195.1 of Triatoma infestans. Taxonomy (NCBI): domain Eukaryota; kingdom Metazoa; phylum Arthropoda; class Insecta; order Hemiptera; family Reduviidae; genus Triatoma; species Triatoma infestans. The sequence continues at coordinate 129,596 of JAAEAF010000418.1, forward strand.
GGTTTAATGGATCATATGAAAATTGGGTAACCTTTCATGACACTTTTAAATCACTTATTCATAATGAACCAAGTTTGATAATGTACAAAAAACATCATTATTTAGTTGGAAGTTTAGAAGGAGAGACAGCAGAATTAATAAATTCTTTTATCGGAACAAAATTACAGTCAAGCATGTGATAGATAGAACAAGATCATCTACAAAGATGTATCTTGTAAATGATTTGTTCAATAGTTCATATTCACATTTTAGACAGTGAGCTAGTTTTTCTGCATAGCAAGGGGCTCTTATTTGCCGCCACCAGTCATTTTTTAATCTCAAATCAGATGGGTTTTCCGTAGCTTGACAGCCAATGAATCTATCTCATCAAAATTATCCGGACCTAAGGAAGTCTTCAATGCTTGATAGCTCTGTTTGCTCTGATTCTTTTTGTTTTATTAGATCATCGCGTAAGCGAGAAATTGAAGTGATATATTTATCATGGAGCTACTTATAGGGATTATTACGTTTCACAAGGTCACACAATCTATTGCTCTTCTTACTAGAAAATCTCCGGCAGCCTTGATGGGGTCTTCACGGTTATTTTGTCCCGGTCATTGTGAGTGTAATGGAATAAACATTTTCTGTTAAGAAAATGCACCACAGCAATGTTGGTGGCACCAGTTGTTGCGGTTCTCTTACAGCGCAACTCAATGCGCATTATTCCCCCTGCCAAGGCCTCTTATATAATACGGATGTAGGGAATAAAACTTTTAAGTACCGAGCTCCCATCATAAAATGCGCATACTCAATTCTAAGAACTACCAGAAATCTATCTCCCCAGTTTTTGATCTTAAATTATTCAAAAATCAACTTTCAAGCAATCTAAAATCAACTGCCAAGCAATCTGACAATCAATCTCAAATAGTCTATTAAGCAATCAACAAGTTAGGAAATAGGAATGGAAGAAACATTTAAGTGCCTACAAAATAGATATCAAATAGTTTTGATAATAATTTGTTTCTTTAAAATAATATATTTTATTTCTATATTTACATTAGTCCAAAAATTCGTTTGCAAAAAGCATCCTATCAACACCAAGGAATTCTGTTAATCCTATTTGACGCAATTTATATTTACATTCGTGTTCTAGAGTAAAAATGTTAGACATACTAATTACTGGTGGCAAATTATATTTTAACCCTCCAATATTTTGAGCCTTTTTATCTTTCACATTATAAGACTCATATCTAATAGTGTATGCCTTTTTCCTCAAGCAGTCCTGATACAATGAATACAATTTTGTTAGGTTTCTGTGAGAAGTAGTTTCATGGAATTTCTCCAGTATTCTAATTACGATATCATAATCGAAATCGTTAACAACACAGAATACGACAAATCTTATCCTTGCTGAATAGTAATTCAAGTTGCTACAAAACAAAATTTGATAGAAATAAGCTGGCCAAGTCGATAGCAAATATCTTCTTTCCAGTATATAAAAGATATTATCCAAATCCATCTGCAATTATACAATTTCATTATACATTCTTCCACTAAATCGATAACGATAATAAGTACGAACCCTACATGTTATGTAAGTGGCAAACATTTGAGTATTGTCAGAAATATTATTATTCTTGTGTTCAGCATTAAATGGGCGAATATACAAAAGAGGAGGTGGCTTATTAACTTTCATTCCCGCCATAAACTTCCCAGCAGTCGCATGATCCTGTAAAACAGTCGGCGCATCAATAGCGTTACATTTTGGATTCCATTTGATTCTAATACGTGTAGTCCGTTTAATATTTCTTTTCTTAAAACTCGCAACAGTTGTCTCACCAACATCCTTAGTTTTTGGAGGATTCCACGTGGTCTTCGTAATATCATCCTTAATAAGAGCATTATCATAAAAATATTCATAATAATTGGGGCCATTTGCAGATAGGTCATTTTGAGTTATCTCTTTACTAAAATGATAGGTTGAACCTTGCAAATTTTCCTCGTTATATTTACTATTGTAATAACTACTTAAAGCATCAAAAGTATTCTTACTTTCACCTGTATTAATATGTCTAATGTGATGAATATCAAATAAATCTATAATCCACAAAACTGATAACAATCTAGCTTTACCAAATTGCTTACTATAACCCTTTAATATATCTGCATCATTATTACAATCATAATTTAACACATTTAAATGTTTAAAATGGTGGTGGTCTTGCTGACAACCACTTACACGTGCACAACTACGAACAGACGTACAAAGAGTCGTATGAACTTTATTAGAATTTATACCTCTTCGAAGCCTATAAAATCGGTGACGATAGTATGTCCGAGGAAATCGGCGACGACGGTATAAAAAACGCATTCTCAGTAGTAGTAGTATGCGAATCTTCCGTTACCTGCAACCAAAAAGAATGCGCGTATACTACCTTAACACGGTTGTGAAATTCAGCAGACGTATCAGGAGGATAGTTTGAAATCATAATAATTGGATATTCATTCTTATACCTCTTATTATCGCAATACTTTCTATTTAAAGTTACATAGTCACCAGCTAATAATTTTTTAAGGAAATCGAAATCCCAATTGTGAACATTAAATTCCTCAAATATAATACAACGATGACTACAATTGAACAGATCAAATGGAAAATTAAGCTTTACACTGGGAGCATAAAATACCAAATCACCTAAACCACAAACCAATTGCTTAATTAATGTACTCTTGCCAACATTTGATGGACCATATAAATACAAATGTTTCTTTTTATAAAAATATTTACTTGTAACAAAATTATCCCACCAGTCATATACTTCACTGGCCCAATCTATATCCACGCGAATTTCAGGGTATATATAAGAATAACCAATCTTTGTTTTCAATCTAACCTCCTCATACATATTCATAAGGAATTTATAATTATTTCTATGCTCTACTATAAAAGGGTGGGAGAACTGAAAGTTAGCCATATTTTTAAAATAATAAAAACATTGTGCCCGTAAAGATAACTCGGAAATACGGCAATTAGTTAAATAGTCCTCATCTTCTTTTGTAATATATTTCAATACATTTCGACGAGACCTACACTTTTGCACATCTAAACTTGTGCAATCAAAAATAGCTCTAAAATACTCTGATATTTCTGACAATAACAGCTTTGCCGTAAACTCTACATAACAATGAATGTGGTACTCACTCTTCCTTCCTGTTTGGCCTCTCTCCAAACTTATGCAATACAATAGCACGGAACAAAATAAGTTCAAGTTCAACAACACTAAGTCTCTTATTGACCGTGGTGGAGTCTCCCCACCATATGGCCAAGTAATAAAAAAACTAGTTGAAGCCCGCTGTCTGGTACGTTGAACCTGCCTGCCTGAACCTGCACCAAGCTGCTCCGCCTTCTGACCTTGGGACTTAGACTTTTTCTCACAACCCATAGTATCCTTAACGCGTACGAGTATATAAGTAACACTAGATATACTCGTACGCGTATGTTTTATACTTTCAACTCCCACTATTATTATGAACGGGTTTAAGGGCGCTTCGCGCCTTTTTTATTAATAAATAAACCTGTTTCTTTACAATAGTATATTTTATTTGTATATTTACATTAGTCCAAAAATTCATTTGCAAAAAGCATTCTGTCAACACCTAGGAATTCTGTTAATCCTATTTGTCGCAATTTATATTTACATTCGTGTTCTAAAGTAAAAATGTTAGACATACTAATAACTGGTGGCAAATTATATTTTAACCCTCCAATATTTTGAGCCTTTTTATCTTTCACATTATAAGACTCATATCTAATAGTGTATGCCTTTTTCCTCAAGCAGTCCTGATACAATGAATACAATTTTGTTAGGTTTCTGTGAGAAGTAGTTTCATGGAATTTCTCCAGTATTCTAATTACGATATCATAATCGAAATCGTTAACAACACAGAATACGACAAATCTTATCCTTGCTGAATAGTAATTCAAGTTGCTACAAAACAAAATTTGATAGAAATAAGCTGGCCAAGTCGATAGCAAATATCTTCTTTCCAGTATATAAAAGATATTATCCATATCCATCTGCAATTATACAATTTCATTATACATTCTTCCACTAAATCGATAACGATAATAAGTACGAACCCTACATGTTATGTAAGTGGCAAACATTTGAGTATTGTCAGAAATATTATTATTCTTGTGTTCAGCATTAAATGGGCGAATATACAAAAGAGGAGGTGGCTTATTAACTTTCATTCCCGCCATAAACTTCCCAGCAGTCGCATGATCCTGTAAAACAGTCGGCGCATCAATAGCGTTACATTTTGGATTCCATTTGATTCTAATACGTGTAGTCCGTTTAATATTTCTTTTCTTAAAACTCGCAACAGTTGTCTCACCAACATCCTTAGTTTTTGGAGGATTCCACGTGGTCTTCGTAATATCATCCTTAATAAGAGCATTATCATAAAAATATTCATAATAATTGGGGCCATTTGCAGATAGGTCATTTTGAGTTATCTCTTTACTAAAATGATAGGTTGAACCTTGCAAATTTTCCTCGTTATATTTACTATTGTAATAACTACTTAAAGCATCAAAAGTATTCTTACTTTCACCTGTATTAATATGTCTAATGTGATGAATATCAAATAAATCTATAATCCACAAAACTGATAACAATCTAGCTTTACCAAATTGCTTACTATAACACTTTAATATATCTGCATCATTATTACAATCATAATTTAACACATTTAAATGTTTAAAATGGTGGTGGTCTTGCTGACAACCACTTACACGTGCACAACTACGAACAGACGTACAAAGAGTCGTATGAACTTTATTAGAATTTATACCTCTTCGAAGCCTATAAAATCGGTGACGATAGTATGTCCGAGGAAATCGGCGACGACGGTATAAAAAACGCATTCTCAGTAGTAGTAGTATGCGAATCTTCCGTTACCTGCAACCAAAAAGAATGCGCGTATACTACCTTAACACGGTTGTGAAATTTTCGTCGGCAGACTTAATCAGAGGATAGTTTGAAAGCAGAATAATGGATATTCATTTCTTATAAAAAAACCCATCTTATTTATCGCAATACTTTCTTATTTAAAGTTACATAGTCCACCAGCTAATATTTTTTCAGGAAATCAAAATCTCCAATTGTGAACCATTAATTCCTCAAGATATAATACAACGATGTCTACCATTGAACAGATCAAATGGAGAAATTTTAGAGCTTTACGCAACTGGGAGCATAAAAACCAACCTCACTCACTCACCACTAAAACAATAAAACCGAATTGCTAGAGGGTTTTGTTAGGACTTTCCTGTGAGAAGTAGTTTCATGGAATTTTCCTCCGTATTCTAATTTACATAATTTAAGAAATAATCCATAATCCGAAAAAACATCGTTATTAGTTAAACCAACACACAGAATACAACAAATCTTATTCTTGCTGAATAATAATTCAAATTGCTGCAAAACAAAATTTGATAAAAATAAGCTGGCCAAGATGATAGCAAATATCTTCTTTCCATTATATAAAAGATATTATCCATATCCATCTGCAATTATACAATTTCATTATACATTCTTCCACTAAATCGATAACGATAATACGTACGAACCCTACATGTTATGTAAGTTGCAAACATTTGAGTATTGTCAGAAATATTATTATTCTTATGTTCAGCATTAAATGGGCGAATATACAAAAGAGGAGGTGGCTTATTAACTTTCATTCCCGCCATAAACTTCCCAGCAGACGCATGATCCTGTAAAACAGTCGGCGCATCAATAGCGTTACATTTTGGATTCCATTTGATTCTAATACGTGTAGTCCGTGTAATATTTCTTTTCTTAAAACTCGCAACAGTTGTCTCACCAACATCCTTAGTTTTTGGAGGATTCCACGTGGTCTTCGTAATATCATCCTTAATAAGAGCATTATCATAAAAATATTCATAATAATTGGGGCCATTTGCAGATAGGTCATTTTGAGTTATTTCTTTACTAAAATGATAGGTAGAACCTTGCAAATTTTCCTCGTTATATTTACTATTGTAATAACTACTTAAAGCATCAAAAGTATTTTTACTTTCACCTGTATTAATATGTCTAATATGATGAATATCAAATAAATCTATAATCCACAAAACTGATAACAATCTAGCTTTACCAAATTGCTTACTATAACCCTTTAATATATCTGCATCATTATTACAATCATAATTTAACACATTTAAATGTTTAAAATGGTGGTGGTCTTGCTGACAACCACTTACACGTGCACAACTACGAACAGACGTACAAAGAGTCGTATGAACTTTATTAGAATTTATACCTCTACGAAGCCTATTAAATCGGTGACGATAGTATGTCCGAGGAAATCGGCGACGACGGTATAAAAAACGCATTCTCAGTAGTAGTAGTATGCAAATCTTCCGTTACCTGCAACCAAAAAGAATGCGCGTATACTACCTTAACACGGTTGTGAAATTCGGCAGACGTATCAGGAGGATAGTTTGAAATCATAATAATTGGATATTCATTCTTATACCTCTTATTATCGCAATACTTTCTATTTAAAGTTACATAGTCACCAGCTAATAATTTTTTAAGGAAATCAAAATCCCAATTGTGAACATTAAATTCCTCAAATATAATACAACGATGACTACAATTGAACAGATCAAATGGAAAATTTAGCTTTACACTGGGAGCATAAAAAACCAACTCACCTAAACCAAAAACCAATTGCTTAATTAATGTACTCTTGCCAACATTTGATGGACCATATAAATACAAATGTTTCTTTTTATAAAAATATTTACTTGTAACAAAATTATCCCACCAGTCATATACTTCACTGGCCCAATCTATATCCACGCGAATTTCAGGGTAATTCCGTATTTCAAGTCTCCCCACGTATTAGAATCAAATGGAATCCAAAATGTAACGCTATTGATGCGCCGACTGTTTTACAGGATCATGCGTCTGCTGGGAAGTTTATGGCGGGAATGAAAGTTAATAAGCCACCTCCTCTTTTGTATATTCGCCCATTTAATGCTGAACATAAGAATAATAATATTTCTGACAATACTCAAATGTTTGCAACTTACATAACATGTAGGGTTCGTACTTATTATCGTTATCGATTTAGTGGAAGAATGTATAATGAAATTGTATAATTGCAGATGGATATGGATAATATCTTTTATATACTGGAAAGAAGATATTTGCTATCGACTTGGCCAGCTTATTTCTATCAAATTTTGTTTTGTAGCAACTTGAATTACTATTCAGCAAGGATAAGATTTGTCGTATTCTGTGTTGTTAACGATTTCGATTATGATATCGTAATTAGAATACTGGAGAAATTCCATGAAACTACTTCTCACAGAAACCTAACAAAATTGTATTCATTGTATCAGGACTGCTTGAGGAAAAAGGCATACACTATTAGATATGAGTCTTATAATGTGAAAGATAAAAAGGCTCAAAATATTGGAGGGTTAAAATATAATTTGCCACCAGTTATTAGTATGTCTAACATTTTTACTTTAGAACACGAATGTAAATATAAATTGCGACAAATAGGATTAACAGAATTCCTAGGTGTTGACAGAATGCTTTTTGCAAATGAATTTTTGGACTAATGTAAATATACAAATAAAATATACTATTGTAAAGAAACAGGTTTATTTATTAATAAAAAAGGCGCGAAGCGCCCTTAAACCCGTTCATAATAATAGTGGGAGTTGAAAGTATAAAACATACGCGTACGAGTATATCTAGTGTTACTTATATACTCGTACGCGTTAAGGAAAGTATGGGTAGTGAGAAAAAGTCTAAGTGCCAAGGTCAGAAGGCGGAGCAGCTTGGTGCAGGTTCAAGCAGGCAGGTTCAACGTACCAGACAGCGGGCTTCAACTAGTTTTTTTATAACTTGGCCTTATGGTGGGGAGACTCCACCACGGTTAATAAGAGACTTGGTGTTGTTGAACTTGAACTTATTTTGTTCCGTGCTATTGTATTGTATAAGTTTGGAGAAAGGCCAAACAGGAAGGAAGAGTGAGTACCACATTCATTGTTATGTAGAGTTTACGGCAAAGCTGTTATTGTCAGAAATATCAGAGTATTTTAGAGCTATTTTTGATTGCACAAGTTTAGATGTGCAAAAGTGTAGGTCTCGTCGAAATGTATTGAAATATATTACAAAAGAAGATGAGGACTATTTAACTAATTGCCGTATTTCCGAGTTATCTTTACGGGCACAATGTTTTTATTATTTTAAAAATATGGCTAACTTTCAGTTCTCCCACCCTTTTATAGTAGAGCATAGAAATAATTATAAATTCCTTATGAATATGTATGAGGAGGTTAGATTGATATATACTGGAAAGAAGATATTTGCTATCGACTTGGCCAGCTTATTTCTATCAAATTTTGTTTTGTAGCAACTTGAATTACTATTCAGCAAGGATAAGATTTGTCGTATTCTGTGTTGTTAACGATTTCGATTATGATATCGTAATTAGAATACTGGAGAAATTCCATGAAACTACTTCTCACAGAAACCTAACAAAATTGTATTCATTGTATCAGGACTGCTTGAGGAAAAAGGCATACACTATTAGATATGAGTCTTATAATGTGAAAGATAAAAAGGCTCAAAATATTGGAGGGTTAAAATATAATTTGCCACCAGTTATTAGTATGTCTAACATTTTTACTTTAGAACACGAATGTAAATATAAATTGCGACAAATAGGATTAACAGAATTCCTTGGTGTTGACAGAATGCTTTTTGCAAATGAATTTTTGGACTAATGTAAATATAGAAATAAAATTAATTATTGTAAAGAAACAGGTTTATTTATTCATAAAAAAGGCGCGAAGCGCCCTTAAACCCGTTCATAATATTAGTGGGAGTTGAAAGTATAAAACGTACGCGTACGAGTATATCTAGTGTTACTTATATACTCGTACGCGTTAAGGATACTATGGGTTGTGAGAAAAAGTCTAAGTCCCAAGGACAGAAGGCGGAGCAGCTTGGTGCAGGTTCAGGCAGGCAGGTTCAACGTACCAGACAGCGGGCTTCAACTAGTTTTTTTATTACTTGGCCATATGGTGGGGAGACTCCACCACGGTCAATAAGAGACTTAGTGTTGTTGAACTTGAACTTATTTTGTTCCGTGCTATTGTATTGCATAAGTTTGGAGAGAGGCCAAACAGGAAGGAAGAGTGAGTACCACATTCATTGTTATGTAGAGTTTACGGCAAAGCTGTTATTGTCAGAAATATCAGAGTATTTTAGAGCTATTTTTGATTGCACAAGTTTAGATGTGCAAAAGTGTAGGTCTCGTCGAAATGTATTGAAATATATTACAAAAGAAGATGAGGACTATTTAACTAATTGCCGTATTTCCGAGTTATCTTTACGGGCACAATGTTTTTATTATTTTAAAAATATGGCTAATTTTCAGTTCTCCCACCCTTTTATAGTAGAGCATAGAAATAATTATAAATTCCTTATGAATATGTATGAGGAGGTTAGACTGAAAACAAAGGTTGGTTATTCTTTTATTTACCCTGAAATTCGTGTGGATATAGATTGGGCCACTGAAGTGTATGACTGGTGGGATAATTTTGTTACTAGTAAATATTTTTATAAAAAGAAACATTTGTATTTATATGGTCCATCAAATGTTGGCAAGAGTACATTAATTAAGCAATTGGTTTGTGGTTTAGGTGATTTGGTATTTTATGCTCCCAGTGTAAAGCTTAATTTTCCATTTGATCTGTTCAATTGTAGTCATCGTTGTATTATATTTGAGGAATTTAATGTTCACAATTGGGATTTCGATTTCCTTAAAAAATTATTAGCTGGTGACTATGTAACTTTAAATAGAAAGTATTGCGATAATAAGAGGTATAAGAATGAATATCCAATTATTATGATTTCAAACTATCCTCCTGATACGTCTGCTGAATTTCACAACCGTGTTAAGGTAGTATACGCGCATTCTTTTTGGTTGCAGGTAACGGAAGATTCGCATACTACTACTACTGAGAATGCGTTTTTTATACCGTCGTCGCCGATTTCCTCGGACATACTATCGTCACCGATTTTATAGGCTTCGAAGAGGTATAAATTCTAATAAAGTTCATACGACTCTTTGTACGTCTGTTCGTAGTTGTGCACGTGTAAGTGGTTGTCAGCAAGACCACCACCATTTTAAACATTTAAATGTGTTAAATTATGATTGTAATAATGATGCAGATATATTAAAGTGTTATAGTAAGCAATTTGGTAAAGCTAGATTGTTATCAGTTTTGTGGATTATAGATTTATTTGATATTCATCATATTAGACATATTAATACAGGTGAAAGTAAAAATACTTTTGATGCTTTAAGTAGTTATTATAATAGTAAATATAACGAGGAAAATTTGCAAGGTTCTACCTATCATTTTAGTAAAGAAATAACTCAAAATGACCTATCTGCAAATGGCCCCAATTATTATGAATATTTTTATGATAATGCTCTTATTAAGGATGATATTACGAAGACCACTTGGAATCCTCCAAAAACTAAGGATGTTGGTGAGACAACTGTTGCGAGTTTTAAGAAAAGAAATATTAAACGGACTACACGTATTAGAATCAAATGGAATCCAAAATGTAACGCTATTGATGCGCCGACTGTTTTACAGGATCATGCGTCTGC